>OY390712.1:17016374-17219374 GCA_959613345.1 Tolmerus cingulatus | reverse complement strand
ACAATCCCAGTTGATCAGGCGCGGTTTAGAAGAAAGCCCGTTTGGAATGTCACTTTTGTGGGCTGTCGCCTACAATTGCTGAGATATGGCCGATTGGTTCGTTTATACCTTGAAATTCATGCAAAATACGTTATCTGAGCACGACAATCCCAGTTGATCAGGCACGGTTTAGAAGAAAACCCGTTTGGAATGTCACTTTTGTGGGCTGTCGCCTACAATTGCTGAGATATGGCCGATTGGTTGGTTTATACCTTGAAATTCATGCAAAATACGTTATCTGAGCACGACAATCCCAGTTGATCAGGCACGGTTTAGAAGAAAACCCGTTTGGAATGTCACTTTTGTGGGCTGTCGCCTAAAATTGCTGAGATATGGCCGATTGGTTGGTTTATACCTTGAAATTCATGCAAAATACGTTATCTGAGCACGACAATCCCAGTTGATCAGGCACGGTTTAGAAGAAAACCCGTTTGGAATGTCACTTTTGTGGGCTGTCGCCAACAATTGCTGAGATATGGCCGATTGGTTGGTTTATACCTTGAAATTCATGCAAAATACGTTATCTGAGCACGACAATCCCAGTTGATCAGGCACGGTTTAGAAGAAAACCCGTTTGGAATGTCACTTTTGTGGGCTGTCGCCTACAATTGCTGAGATATGGCCGATTGGTTGGTTTATACCTTGAAATTCATGCAAAATACGTTATCTGAGCACGACAATCCCAGTTGATCAGCCACGGTTTAAGAAAACCCGTTTGGAATGTCACTTTTGTGGGTTGTCGCCTACAATTGCTGAGATATGGCCGATTGGTTGGTTTATACCTTGAAATTCATGCAAAATACGTTATCTGAGCACGACAATCCCAGTTGATCAGGCACGGTTTAGAAGAAAACCCGTTTGGAATGTCACTTTTGTGGGCTGTCGCCTACAATTGCTGAGATATGGCCGATTGGTTGGTTTATACCTTGAAATTCATGCAAAATACGTTATCTGAGCACGACAATCCCAGTTGATCAGCCACGGTTTAAGAAAACCCGTTTGGAATGTCACTTTTGTGGGTTGTCGCCTACAATTGCTGAGATATGGCCGATTGGTTGGTTTATACCTTGAAATTCATGCAAAATACGTTATCTGAGCACGACAATCCCAGTTGATCAGGCGCGGTTTAGAAGAAAGCCCGTTTGGAATATCACTTTTGTGGGCTGTCGCCTACAATTGCTGAGATAAGGCCGATTGGTTGGTTTATACCTTGAAATTCATGCAAAATACGTTATCTGAGCACGACAATCCCAGTTGATCAGGCACGGTTTAGAAGAAAACCCGTTTGGAATGTCACTTTTGTGGGCTGTCGCCTACAATTGCTGAGATATGGCCGATTGGTTGGTTTATACCTTGAAATTCATGCAAAATACGTTATCTGAGCACGACAATCCCAGTTGATCAGCCACGGTTTAAGAAAACCCGTTTGGAATGTCACTTTTGTGGGTTGTCGCCTACAATTGCTGAGATATGGCCGATTGGTTGGTTTATACCTTGAAATTCATGCAAAATACGTTATCTGAGCACGACAATCCCAGTTGATCAGGCGCGGTTTAGAAGAAAGCCCGTTTGGAATGTCACTTTTGTGGGCTGTCGCCTACAATTGCTGAGATATGGCCGATTGGTTCGTTTATACCTTGAAATTCATGCAAAATACGTTATCTGAGCACGACAATCCCAGTTGATCAGGCACGGTTTAGAAGAAAACCCGTTTGGAATGTCACTTTTGTGGGCTGTCGCCTACAATTGCTGAGATATGGCCGATTGGTTGGTTTATACCTTGAAATTCATGCAAAATACGTTATCTGAGCACGACAATCCCAGTTGATCAGGCACGGTTTAGAAGAAAACCCGTTTGGAATGTCACTTTTGTGGGCTGTCGCCTAAAATTGCTGAGGTATGGCCGATTGGTTGGTTTATACCTTGAAATTCATGCAAAATACGTTATCTGAGCACGACAATCCCAGTTGATCAGGCACGGTTTAGAAGAAAACCCGTTTGGAATGTCACTTTTGTGGGCTGTCGCCAACAATTGCTGAGATATGGCCGATTGGTTGGTTTATACCTTGAAATTCATGCAAAATACGTTATCTGAGCACGACAATCCCAGTTGATCAGGCACGGTTTAGAAGAGAACCCGTTTGGAATGTCACTTTTGTGGGCTGTCGCCTACAATTGCTGAGATATGGCCGATTGGTTGGTTTATACCTTGAAATTCATGCAAAATACGTTATCTGAGCACGACAATCCCAGTTGATCAGGCACGGTTTAGAAGAAAACCCGTTTGGAATGTCACTTTTGTGGGCTGTCGCCTACAATTGCTGAGATATGGCCGATTGGTTGGTTTATACCTTGAAATTCATGCAAAATACGTTATCTGAGCACGACAATCCCAGTTGATCAGGCACGGTTTAGAAGAAAACCCGTTTGGAATGTCACTTTTGTGGGCTGTCGCCTACAATTGCTGACATATGGCCGATTGGTTGGTTTATACCTTGAAATTCATGCAAAATACGTTATCTGAGCACGACAATCCCAGTTCATCAGGCACGGTTTAGAAGAAAGCCCGTTTGGAATGTCACTTTTGTGGGCTGTCGCCTACAATTGCTGAGATATGGCCGATTGGTTGGTTTATACCTTGAAATTCATGCAAAATACGTTATCTGAGCACGACAATCCCAGTTGATCAGGCACGGTTTAGAAGAAAACCCGTTTGGAATGTCACTTTTGGGGGCTGTGGCCTACAATTGCTGAGATATGGCCGATTGGTTGGTTTATACCTTGAAATTCATGCAAAATACGTTATCTGAGCACGACAATCCCAGTTCATCAGGCACGGTTTAGAAGAAAACTCGTTTGGAATGTCACTTTTGTGGGCTGTCGCCTACAATTGCTGAGATATGGCCGATTGGTTGGTTTATACCTTGAAATTCATGCAAAATACGTTATCTGAGCACGACAATCCCAGTTGATCAGGCACGGTTTAGAAGAAAACCCGTTTGGAATGTCACTTTTGTGGGCTGTCGCCTACAATTGCTGAGATATGGCCGATTGGTTGGTTTATACCTTGAAATTCATGCAAAATACGTTATCTGAGCACGACAATCCCAGTTCATCAGGCACGGTTTAGAAGAAAGCCCGTTTGGAATGTCACTTTTGGGGGCTGTCGCCTACAATTGCTGAGATAAGGCCGATTGGTTGGTTTATACCTTGAAATTCATGCAAAATATGTTATCTGAGCACGACAATCCCAGTTGATCAGGCACGGTTTAGAAGAAAACCCGTTTGGAATGTCACTTTTGTGGGCTGTCGCCTACAATTGCTGAGATATGGCCGATTGGTTGGTTTATACCTTGAAATTCATGCAAAATACGTTATCTGAGCACGACAATCCCAGTTGATCAGGCACGGTTTAGAAGAAAACCCGTTTGGAATGTCACTTTTGGGGGCTGTCGCCTACAATTGCTGAGATATGGCCGATTGGTTGGTTTATACCTTGAAATTCATGCAAAATACGTTATCTGAGCACGACAATCCCAGTTCATCAGGCACGGTTTAGAAGAAAGCCCGTTTGGAATGTCACTTTTGTGGGCTGTCGCCTACAATTGCTGAGATATGGCCGATTGGTTGGTTTATACCTTGAAATTCATGCAAAATACGTTATCTGAGCACGACAATCCCAGTTGATCAGGCACGGTTTAGAAGAAAACCCGTTTGGAATGTCACTTTTGGGGGCTGTGGCCTACAATTGCTGAGATATGGCCGATTGGTTGGTTTATACCTTGAAATTCATGCAAAATACGTTATCTGAGCACGACAATCCCAGTTCATCAGGCACGGTTTAGAAGAAAACTCGTTTGGAATGTCACTTTTGTGGGCTGTCGCCTACAATTGCTGAGATATGGCCGATTGGTTGGTTTATACCTTGAAATTCATGCAAAATACGTTATCTGAGCACGACAATCCCAGTTGATCAGGCACGGTTTAGAAGAAAACCCGTTTGGAATGTCACTTTTGTGGGCTGTCGCCTACAATTGCTGAGATATGGCCGATTGGTTGGTTTATACCTTGAAATTCATGCAAAATACGTTATCTGAGCACGACAATCCCAGTTGATCAGGCACGGTTTAAGAAAACCCGTTTGGAATGTCACTTTTGTGGGCTGTCGCCTACAATTGCTGAGATATGGCCGATTGGTTGGTTTATACCTTGAAATTCATGCAAAATACGTTATCTGAGCACGACAATCCCAGTTCATCAGGCGCGGTTTAGAAGAAATCCCGTTTGGAATGTCACTTTTGTGGGCTGTCGCCTACAATTGCTGAGATATGGCCGATTGGTTGGTTTATACCTTGAAATTCATGCAAAATACGCTATCTGAGCACGACAATCCCAGTTGATCAGGCACGGTTTAGAAGAAAACCCGTTTGGAATGTCACTTTTGGGGGCTGTCGCCTACAATTGCTGAGATATGGCCGATTGGTTGGTTTATACCTTGAAATTCATGCAAAATACGTTATCTGAGCACGACAATCCCAGTTGATCAGGCACGGTTTAGAAGAAAGCCCTTTTGGAATGTCACTTTTGTGGGCTGTCGCCTACAATTGCTGAGATATGGCCGATTGGTTGGTTTATACCTTGAAATTCATGCAAAATACGTTATCTGAGCACGACAATCCCAGTTGATCAGGCACGGTTTAGAAGAAAACCCGTTTGGAATGTCACTTTTGGGGGCTGTCGCCTACAATTGCTGAGATATGGCCGATTGGTTGGTTTATACCTTGAAATTCATGCAAAATACGTTATCTGAGCACGACAATCCCAGTTCATCAGGCGCGGTTTAGAAGAAATCCCGTTTGGAATGTCACTTTTGTGGGCTGTCGCCTACAATTGCTGAGATATGGCCGATTGGTTGGTTTATACCTTGAAATTCATGCAAAATACGTTATCTGAGCACGACAATCCCAGTTGATCAGGCACGGTTTAGAAGAAAACCCGTTTGGAATGTCACTTTTGTGGGCTGTCGCCTACAATTGCTGAGATATGGCCTATTGGTTGGTTTATACCTTGAAATTCATGCAAAATACGTTATCTGAGCACGACAATCCCAGTTCATCAGGCGCGGTTTAGAAGAAAGCCCTTTTGGAATGTCACTTTTGTGGGCTGTCGCCTACAATTGCTGAGATATGGCCGATTGGTTGGTTTATACCTTGAAATTCATGCAAAATACGTTATCTGAGCACTACAATCCCAGTTGATCAGGCACGGTTTAGAAGAAAACCCGTTTGGAATGTGTTATGGTCAGGGCATAAAGAGCAATTCGCCGTCGGTCGCAACTCAAGGCCAAGCCCAGGCCATAAAAATCTCCGGCGCGAGCCCTGCGACCGAGCCCCGGGCACCGCCACAGTTCAAGGCGTTCAAGGGCATTGCACAGCTGTAACGGGCTCGGCCTGTGGCATCGGGCGAGCTGGAGTGCTCGGAGACCACAATTCGAGGATTTTTTGCTGAAATTATTCTCGAGTTGTGGCCGCCGCGCATTCAAAGTGCACCCAAATGTTCCAGGCCGAGCGCGCAGCAACTCGAGCAGCGGTGCGAGGAACCGTTGCAACCGACTCGCATATCGGCTGATCGCCAGCGATTGGCTGCGCGGGCCGATGTGTGAGTGGGTTGCAACGGGACCTCGAAAAAGGGAAGCCAGGCGGCGCGTGGGCTCGACTTGACTCGGGACTTGAGATCCAGCAGCGAACGGCGAAGGTGGTGGAAAGTGATAGATCGAGAACGGGAAGCTCACCTCTGGAGTGATAAGTGCTCACGAAAAGTTAAAAGAGTGGAAAGTTTTTTTTTTTGAAGAATTAAATAAATATTCAGACTAAGTTAAAATCACAAAAATTAAATAACTAATCAGACTAAATTAAAATCACAAAAATTAAATAAATAATCAGACTAAATTAAAATCACCAAAAAATTAAATAAATAATCAGACTAAATTAAAATCACAAAAAAAATTAAATAAATAATCAGACTAAATAAAAATCGCAAAAAAATTAAATAAACATTCAATCCAATTAAATCATAAGAAGATGAGGAACAATTTATTTGTGATTAATTTTGACCTAACTCAATGGGAAAATGTTCCCGCGTTTACACATGAAAGAGTTTTTGTGTGAAAATAACGTTGAAAGAGTGAACAATTGCCTCCTAGGAGATAAAATAAATTGTTTTGAGACTTTGAACACTTAAGATTTTTTTTATTTTGTAATGGAACGGTTTGTTGAGCGTGAATTATAAAAATCACAAAAAGAATGTAAACTATTTTAGAAGTAACAAGGAAAAGGGTGGAATTTAGTTTGTCAATTTGTAGTGCTTTGGAAGTGTAATTGTTATTTTGCTTCATATAATACTCTGTTTCAAATTGATTTGTAATTATGAACGCCTAAAAAAGGAAAAAGAAAAAAGAGGGGAAACAAATAATACGAAACTCTGGTAAACGTTCTCTATTTCATATGTTTTCGGGTTTAAAAATAGTGAATACCTACGACTTTATAAACCATTGTCTTCGAGTCGTTTTGATTTACCTTTCCACCATGCTTGGATCTCCGAGGGAAACAGCACCGCGGACACCGTCATCAATCGAGGCGCCCAACGAGCTTTCTTCGTCTTCTCTTCGTCCTTATCTTATGCAGGTTAGGGTTAAAATTGTTTAAGTAACGCTGATTAATACAAGGTATGTGTAATTGATTAATTCTATTTTGGACTCGCTTGCTCCCCGTTTTCTTTTCCCCCCCTCTTCCCGTCATGTCGGCCCACATCGTTGTGGCTTTTCGAATTGCAGGAATGAGCCCCAGGATGGGGTGAAGGAAGGAGACATGTGCGAATAACATAGGGACCTCTCCAGTTTTGTTTTGGCCAAGGAGAGGTCATCGGGCGGATGGGGAACAGGCCAAGGGGGGGTTCATCGCGAACCGAACCCCCCCCCCATTCTTACAAGTCACTCACGGGCAGTTGCAGGGGTCTGCCCGCACTGACCCCTTCCAACCCCAACGCGATTTTATAGTCGGTCCTGTCGCGGGAGAATTTTCTTTGTTTGGTGGTTGCCGCCCCGACGGCTGAAAGCGGTTTTCGGCAAACCCCCCCACACTACCGCAAATGCTAGCCTGCCAGCTCCCGCAGCCGCATACCGTCGGGCGGAGGTGCTTAGCCGGGCCCTTCGAGGTATATCAAACCCTAACAAATATATGGCGCCCAACGTGGGGCCTCCTCTCCCTTCCCTTTGAAGCGTAAGGCTTCCCCTTATTTCTACTTACCTGTCTTCATTTCCTTTCGAGGCACCGTTGGTGACTCCCGTGGCTGGGACGCATCCCGGCCCTCTTGAGAATACGGCAGTTGGCTTCGTCAGCCAGCCAGCCGTCTCGAGGGCTCGGGGTGCGCCCCATCCTCGGGAGAAGCTGGTGGTGGGAAGTCTTCCCGGTTGAGCCCGTGGGATCTGCGTGGCCGAGACGGCAGTGGTCCTCCCTGGAGTAGCAGGAGTTGGCTACTACAGCCAGCTACCTGACCGGGAGGATACCGCTGTCGTCCTCTGCCTCGCAGCCCCCACGGATGAAGCCGGGAAGGTCTTCTTCCCTCACAATTTCCTTTCGCGGGCCGGATGCTCAGTAGCTCGTGGATGACTTGGAAGAATGTAATGATCAAAATAAAATAATTTTCTTCTTTTTGAATCTTCGCTCCTTCCTTCCCCTTCGGTGGTTCGTTTCATGGTCCAAAATCAATATTTTTGAAACATCAGTTGATGGTGGGAGGAAGAAAACGAGGAGCAGCGAGTCATACTTCGTATATATATATATATAATTTCGAATTTGCTTATGGGTTAAGCCCGAATATTTTCTATTAGTTAATTTGCCATTGTTAATTTGCTTGTGGGTTAAGCCCGAATATTTTCTATTAGCTAATTTGCCATTGTTAGTTTACTTAAGAGCTATCATTAAATTGTAAAACTTCTGGTAAGGTTGTAAGGGAACTGTATTTAGGGATTTCCAGTGATTTTCACTCTCTCATAACTAATTCATTTTAAGTTTTTTTTTCTTTCCTCATCTTTCTTATTCTCGTGTTGATCTGACATTTTTTCTTTCGGGATTTTCGTGGTAAAATGGCGGAGTCGAATCAGGGCGCGATCGGAAAAAAATATAACACTCGTCAAACGGCGCGCGAAACAGTCGAAACGCCGGCGACAGTCAGGCCAAGTCGTGATCGCGAAATATCAACCGAAAGACCGTTGGAAACGGAACAAGCGGGCGCGGACTTCGAGGCGGCGAATATGGAAAAATCAATTCTCCGAGAGACACTGGATACGAGTCTTCGTTTTCGTGTAGCGGACCTAGTCCGTACCGAAGTAGAACGCATCGAACGGGAGAAACAAAATAGGTTAGCTGAAATGGAAACACCAATAAATCAAGTCTCGACAGCCTTCCCACCTGAACAGCCGCCACGTCCCCCGCGGGTCACTAGACAACCAAATTTCGAAACGAGTCCTGTTTCCGCGCCTCCAAACTTTGGACGGCCAATACCTGATTATGTACCTGAGCCTTCGCCTCGGGTTCAGTACCCCCACCGGTCCAGACAGCAACCCCTAAACGAGCAATGGCCCAGTACGCCCCTTCGTCACTGGAAGATCCAATATGACGGAGATAATTCTAAACTACATTTAGAAGAGTTCATTTTTCGTGTGGAAAGTCTCACACGTGACACTCTTCGGGGGCGTTTTGATCATTTGATTAGTAATTTTCACCTTTTGCTCGGGGATTCGGTGGGAAACTGGTACTGGACAGTTCGCCGAAGTTACCAAAATTTAACCTGGCAAGACCTCAAAACAGCCCTTAGAGCCGACTGGGGAGAGCGCTCAAGGGATATCGACTTGAAGCGGCAAATGCTGAGCAGGCGACAGCAGCCCAATGAATCGTTCACCTCGTATTACCTGGATCTCGTCTCACTACGAAATAGATTGTCCGTACCAATGCAAGAGATTGAGTTTGTGGAGATGTTGAGAGCAAATCTGCTTCCATACATACAAGAGCATATTTGCCTTCACCGAATATACTCAATCGCGCATTTGCGTGACCTGGTGACCGAGGTCCAGGTGACTCGACAGCGAACGAGGAGTACGCTGCTGTCGACCGCACACCGTGCCGGAAGAGTCGAAGAAACTTTTGCCTTCGGAGATCTGGAGAGAGCGTTGCCCGAGCCTGAAAACCTTGAACCGGTCGAAGCCCTTACCAAGTTCTCTTCTTCAGCTATCAAATGCTGGAATTGTGATCAAAGTGGGCATTACTATCAGGATTGCCCAACGGAGCCCACAGGATTTTTCTGTTATGGCTGTGGGCGAAAAGGGGTCGTTAAACCTCGCTGCCCAAACTGCCTATCAAAAAACCAGCGGCGGGTCGGGAGCAACAACACCAGCCCCCGGCCACAACGACCGCCTGCAATCACGACAGGCGAGGCAATGGCCACCCCTTTCCGCCCCCAGACATAACCACGTCCCAACTTTGCCAAGACTTACCCGAGTTGTCCACCTTCTTATCTTCATCTCCCTCGCTACACAGTCACACTTCAATTGTTACATCGTCTACATCAGCTCAATCAAAGTTTGCAAACCAAGATTTAATAAGTGAGTCGGAAAACCCCCCTGAATTTGATAATTCCTTGCCACAGCCAGAGCAACCTCCGAGCAAAAAAATTTCTATACTGCAGAGACCAGAAAATCCTCAAACACCGGTTCTCTTTCCCATTAAACCTTATCATCTCAGGCTTAAAGAGTATCAAAAGGCTCGTGAAAGAATTTTTGCTTCGGCTGTTGAATATCCCAAGGGTCAGGGTGGAACTTCATTCTTTAAATCTCCCAAGCCCCGTCGATCTACACTACGTTGGCGTGCGTTCTGGAGACGCGTCAGAGATACCTATCGTAAATTATCAACAGCTTTCGTCTCGGTTCCTAAAGATGTACGGCCCTACGCCGCAGTAAGAATCCTAGGGCAGAACATCACAGGTTTGCTAGATAGCGGCGCTAGTATTAGTATTTTGGGAAAAGGTTCTGAGAGTTTGCTGCAGGAGGCAGGAGTTAAGTGGGCCAAATACAAGTACCGTTCTGCGATCGAGGTGGCCAACGGAGCTAGACCGGAGGTGCACGGCCACGCCGACCTGGAAGTTTCCTTCAGGGGTGAGACCAAAATTTTACGTCTTTACGTCGTACCTGGACTCACCCAGGACCTATATCTAGGAATAGATTTTTGGAGGACTTTCGGGTTGGCTCCGGACATTCTCGGTCTAGTCTCTTCGTTGGACACACCGATCGCAACGAAGCCCAACCCGGCAGCACACGTATTATCTTCTGATCTCCAATCACGTCTAGAACGAACCAAAGCGCTATTTCCATCCTACGCAAACTTGGGCTTGGGGAAAACTCACTTACTTGAACATGCAATAGACGTTGGAAATGCTACACCGATCAAACAGAGGTTTTATCCAGTTTCTCCGGCCGTGCAAAAACTTATGGACGCGGAGCTGAGCCGAATGCTCTCGCTTGGGGTGATAGAGGAGAGCCAGAGTCCTTGGAGCTCTCCCGTTGTTTTGGTACGGAAGCCAGGCAAGGTCCGACTGTGTTTTGACGCCCGGAAGGTGAACTCCGTCACTAAAAAGGATGCCTATCCGCTTCCGCAGATAGATGGCATCCTGAGTCGCCTCCCGCCGGCAAAATACATTACCAGTCTGGACCTAAAGGACGCCTTTTGGCAGATCCCTCTAGAGCAGAGCTCCAAGGAAAAGACCGCATTTACAGTGCCTGGTCATCCCCTCTATCACTACACAGTGATGCCATTCGGGCTTTGCAACGCGCCACAGACCATGTGCCGGTTGATGGATAAAGCAATTCCTTACGATCTCCGAGACAATGTATTGGTGTACCTTGACGATCTATTAATTTTATCACAAGACTTTGACTCACACCTGGCTCTTCTCGCCCGGGTGGCGGACTGTCTGAAGAGGGCGGGACTGACTATCAACGTGGAGAAGAGTAAGTTTTGCTTAAGAGAAACCAAATACCTTGGCTTTATCATTGGAGAAAATGGTATGCGTATGGACCCCGATAAGATTTCTGCAATTGTGGACTACCCGGTACCCAAAACCATGAAACAAGTACGTCGCTTCATGGGAATGGCAGGGTGGTATCGCAGATTTATTCCCAACTTCGCAGACCTTTCGGGCCCAATCACCGATACGTTAAAGAAAGCCAGTAAATTCTCCTGGTCTGAAGAAGCCCAAGTCGCGTTCGAAAAACTTAAGCAACTCTTGACCTCTGCTCCCGTTTTAGTTACCCCCGACTTCTCCAGACCGTTTGTCATTCAGTGCGACGCGAGCACCCAGGGTGTAGGTGGAGTGTTACTGCAGGTGGACAACGAAGGAAATGAGCGACCGATTGCCTACGTGTCGCAGAAATTGAATTCAGCCCAAAGAAATTATTCGGTGACAGAACTGGAGTGTTTGGCGGCGATTATAAGTGTCCAGAAATTTCGCCCATACGTCGAACTAATGCCTTTTAAGATTATTACGGACCATGCGAGTTTGAAGTGGCTTATGTCACAGAAAGACCTAAGTGGCAGACTGGCGAGATGGAGTCTGAAGCTTCAACGCTTTGATTTCGCTATCGAGCACCGAAAGGGGAGCTTGAACGTGGTGCCAGACGCGCTATCACGGGTGGAGTGCGACGCTCTGTCAGCTCCGGAAGACTTCGGGCCTGAGGTCGATCTCAGCTCTCCACACTTCGCTTCGGCGGAGTATGTAGAGCTGGGACGACAAGCCGAAGAAAACAGGGCCAAATTCCCGGATCTGATGGTTCGTGACGGCTTCATTTACGTGCGTACTGTCCCACGTTCGGGTGACCCAGTGCAAGAAAACGAAGCGTGGAAGCTTTGGATTCCTCCCGGCCTAGTCACGAGCATTATTTCTCGCGCTCATGACCCTCCACTATCTTCACACGGTGGTGTTGGCAAAACTCTTGAGCGAGTCCGTCGATATTTCTATTGGCCACGCATGGCAGCCGACGTTAGATCTTATGTTCTATCATGTGACACTTGTAAGGAAACCAAAGCCCCGAACACCACGCTCCGACCACCGATTCAAACACAACCTATAGCCGAAAGACCGTGGCAAAGAATTTACATCGACCTCCTCGGCCCGTATCCTCGCACTAAATCGGGACATGGCTGCATTTTGATAGCCTTAGACCATCTTTCGAAATTCCCCCTTTTAAAGCCTTTACGTAAAGCTACGACGTCTCAGATATGTACTTTCGTCGAAGAAGAAATTTTCCATATGTTTGGGGTTCCCGAAACAATAGTTACTGACAACGGTACTCAATTTCGTTCGGCACAACTCGCTAAACTTCTGGAACGTTATGGAGTCAAACATATGCGTACGGCCCTTTACTCTCCCCAAGCCAACGCTTCGGAGCGAGTAAATAGGTCAATTTTAACCGGCATTCGTGCTTATATCAAGGACGAACATCAGAAGTGGGATGAGAAGCTAAGTAGTATCGCCAGCTCACTTCGGAGCTCGATCCACCAGGCAACAGGTTTCCCCCCTTATCGATTGTTGTTCGGACTCCATATGATTACGCATGCTTCCAGCTACGAGTTGTTGCGCCGCCTTCAGGGAATTGACGAACCCTTAAACATTGACACTTCCGACAAGCTTAAGCTTATTCGAGCGAAAGCTCAGGAGAATCTCAAAAAGGCTTTCGATCAAGGTGCAAAAACCTACAATCTGAGAACAAAACATGTAGACTTCAAAGTAGGTGAAGAAGTATATCGACGAAATTTCCAGCAAAGTAATTTCGAGAAGCAAATTAATGCGAAACTTGGGCGAAAATTCTTAAAGTGTAGAGTAAGGGCTCGAAAGGGCAACGCTCTCTACGAGTTGGAGGATCTTCAAGGAAGACTGATCGGCACATTCCACGCCAAGGACATCAAGAGGTGAAGATGAGATCAACGGACATTTGGTTTTCAATTTCTTTATAAAAAATTCAAGGTTCAGAGATTCATTAATTAAGTAGATTACACTACTATGGTCGGATACCTTAGTTTCTTTATCAGTCAATTACCCTTAACACTCATCAAAATTCGGTAGCCCTAATAAGGCATCCGACCAGCTTAACTGGCATCAGGGTTGTCGTAGAGCCGCTTCTGCTTGGTAATGCGGCGGACACACCCTTTTCACTTCCCATCCCCTTTCCTAGTTAGAGTTCCTTATCCCTCACCTCATCCCATCCAGCACCTTCCTTCAAAATTTTATCAGTTTTACGCCCCCCTTTTCTTTTCAGCCAAGAGGCCCTGCCTGCAACCTTCGGGGTTGGAGTTGGCTTGAGGCCTCTCGAGAATACGGCAGTTGGCTTCGTCAGCCAGCCAGCCGTCTCGAGGTCTCGGGTCTCCCTCACCCTCGATGGAAACAGGTAGGGAGGGGCCCCGCCTGCCCACCCTCACGGGATCAGAGCTCCGGAGACTACCAGGGTGCTCCCTGGAATTACAGGGGCTGGCTGGTGAAAGAGCCAACCACCTGTCCGGGAGATTTCGCTGGTCGTCGTCCTGGCCTGACCCCCTGGGGGGCGGACCGGCATGGCTCCCTTCCCCGCAAGGCTACCTTCTTCTCCCTTTCGGTGTCGCTGGGCTTCTCCCAACTATTCCGCATAAAAATTAATTTCTCCCTCACAGCACTTTCTCCTTAATTTGATCACACACCCCCCCCAAGATATGACGAGTACAACGTCATCCCTTCTTATAAAAAATAATCTAAATTCAACAATTGTTTTTTATCCCATCACGTGGCGATGATTATTTCTTTGGTAGTAGCGATTTGAATCTTTTAGGCCAAAATTATTATTGTTATGTTTAAATTCCATAATCTCATCTTCACCTCAAGTCGACAGGTCCATATCTCTTTCCCAGGCGAATCCGGGAGCTCACTTCAGTCACACAGCGTTTTTCTTTCCAGCGGTAACCCGCCAGAATCACCCAGTACACCCCCTTGCTAGAATTTTCCTTCTCCCTGTTCCAACTCCCATTTCTACCTTTCCCATTTCTTCACAACCCTATCGTTTAACCAGGTATTCTACTTGGAGCTCCTGTACTCCAACCTCCCCATCCTTAGTGAAAGACTGCACGTCAAGGGATCTGACAGGGGATTCCCTTCCCGTAAATTAAGCTTCATTTTTTTAAAATTTCACAACAACCCCCACCTCCGGACTCCCGTGAACAGCAGCGCCCCGCCGTTGGCGTCCGGAGGAACGCGGATCCGTGATGCGGAAGTTCATCCTGGGACTGGGATGACCGCGGGGGTTGGTTTACAGCCACCCTCATAGTTTTATTATTTTTCTCCAGTCCTATAATTTCATGGGCGTTTCACCCCAGAGTTTCGGCTAGCTCAGTTGCGAGCTATACTCGGGTCGCGGGTCAAGCCACATGTTGGGCACCCTTAACGAATCCTGACCTTTTCTCAGCTCCGTTGTCCTCAGAGTCTGGTCCAACGGACCTGTGCTGTTATGGTCAGGGCATAAAGAGCAATTCGCCGTCGGTCGCAACTCAAGGCCAAGCCCAGGCCATAAAAATCTCCGGCGCGAGCCCTGCGACCGAGCCCCGGGCACCGCCACAGTTCAAGGCGTTCAAGGGCATTGCACAGCTGTAACGGGCTCGGCCTGTGGCATCGGGCGAGCTGGAGTGCTCGGAGACCACAATTCGAGGATTTTTTGCTGAAATTATTCTCGAGTTGTGGCCGCCGCGCATTCAAAGTGCACCCAAATGTTCCAGGCCGAGCGCGCAGCAACTCGAGCAGCGGTGCGAGGAACCGTTGCAACCGACTCGCATATCGGCTGATCGCCAGCGATTGGCTGCGCGGGCCGATGTGTGAGTGGGTTGCAACGGGACCTCGAAAAAGGGAAGCCAGGCGGCGCGTGGGCTCGACTTGACTCGGGACTTGAGATCCAGCAGCGAACGGCGAAGGTGGTGGAAAGTGATAGATCGAGAACGGGAAGCTCACCTCTGGAGTGATAAGTGCTCACGAAAAGTTAAAAGAGTGGAAAGTTTTTTTTTTTGAAGAATTAAATAAATATTCAGACTAAGTTAAAATCACAAAAATTAAATAACTAATCAGACTAAATTAAAATCACAAAAATTAAATAAATAATCAGACTAAATTAAAATCACCAAAAAATTAAATAAATAATCAGACTAAATTAAAATCACAAAAAAAATTAAATAAATAATCAGACTAAATAAAAATCGCAAAAAAATTAAATAAACATTCAATCCAATTAAATCATAAGAAGATGAGGAACAATTTATTTGTGATTAATTTTGACCTAACTCAATGGGAAAATGTTCCCGCGTTTACACATGAAAGAGTTTTTGTGTGAAAATAACGTTGAAAGAGTGAACAATTGCCTCCTAGGAGATAAAATAAATTGTTTTGAGACTTTGAACACTTAAGATTTTTTTTATTTTGTAATGGAACGGTTTGTTGAGCGTGAATTATAAAAATCACAAAAAGAATGTAAACTATTTTAGAAGTAACAAGGAAAAGGGTGGAATTTAGTTTGTCAATTTGTAGTGCTTTGGAAGTGTAATTGTTATTTTGCTTCATATAATACTCTGTTTCAAATTGATTTGTAATTATGAACGCCTAAAAAAGGAAAAAGAAAAAAGAGGGGAAACAAATAATACGAAACTCTGGTAAACGTTCTCTATTTCATATGTTTTCGGGTTTAAAAATAGTGAATACCTACGACTTTATAAACCATTGTCTTCGAGTCGTTTTGATTTACCTTTCCACCATGCTTGGAATTACTGCTTTTGAAAAACAAAATTGTTCTGGATTCTCTTGTAAATCTTGTGTAAATAAATAAAAAAAAAAAAAAAAAAAAAAAAAAAAAGGGAAACAAAAAAACAAAAAAACAAAAAAACAAAAAAACAAAAAAAAAAAAAAAAAGGGAGGAGAAACACAAAAAAAGTAATCGACCGGGTTGCCGTGGATCATCGGCGGAAGGCACCACGACGGGGCCACATGAAGAGGCAGGGTGCCTCCGCCCTCTCCATCACATCGCTTCACCGCGGGAATTCTTCGCCCCATCGCCTCTCCGAGGGAAACAGCACCGCGGACACCGTCATCAATCGAGGCGCCCAACGAGCTTTCTTCGTCTTCTCTTCGTCCTTATCTTATGCAGGTTAGGGTTAAAATTGTTTAAGTAACGCTGATTAATACAAGGTATGTGTAATTGATTAATTCTATTTTGGACTCGCTTGCTCCCCGTTTTCTTTTCCCCCCCTCTTCCCGTCATGTCGGCCCACATCGTTGTGGCTTTTCGAATTGCAGGAATGAGCCCCAGGATGGGGTGAAGGAAGGAGACATGTGCGAATAACATAGGGACCTCTCCAGTTTTGTTTTGGCCAAGGAGAGGTCATCGGGCGGATGGGGAACAGGCCAAGGGGGGGTTCATCGCGAACCGAACCCCCCCCCCATTCTTACAAGTCACTCACGGGCAGTTGCAGGGGTCTGCCCGCACTGACCCCTTCCAACCCCAACGCGATTTTATAGTCGGTCCTGTCGCGGGAGAATTTTCTTTGTTTGGTGGTTGCCGCCCCGACGGCTGAAAGCGGTTTTCGGCAAACCCCCCCACACTACCGCAAATGCTAGCCTGCCAGCTCCCGCAGCCGCATACCGTCGGGCGGAGGTGCTTAGCCGGGCCCTTCGAGGTATATCAAACCCTAACAAATGTCACTTTTGGGGGCTGTCGCCTACAATTGCTGAGATATGGCCGATTGGTTGGTTTATACCTTGAAATTCATGCAAAATACGTTATCTGAGCACGACAATCCCAGTTGATCAGGCACGGTTTAGAAGAAAGCCCGTTTGGAATGTCACTTTTGTGGGCTGTCGCCTACAATTGCTGAGATATGGCCGATTGGTTTGTTTATACCTTGAAATTCATGCAAAATACGTTATCTGAGCACGACAATCCCAGTTGATCAGGAACGGTTTAGAAGAAAACCCGTTTGGAATGTCACTTTTGGGGGCTGTCGCCTACAATTGCTGAGATATGGCCGATTGGTTGGTTTATACCTTGAAATTCATGCAAAATACGTTATCTGAGCACGACAATCCCAGTTCATCAGGCACGGTTTAGAAGAAAGCCCGTTTGGAATGTCACTTTTGTGGGCTGTCGCCTACAATTGCTGAGATATGGCCGATTGGTTGGTTTATACCTTGAAATTCATGCAAAATACGTTATCTGAGCACGACAATCCCAGTTCATCAGGCACGGTTTAGAAGAAAGCCCGTTTGGAATGTCACTTTTGGGGGCTGTCGCCTACAATTGCTGAGATAAGGCCGATTGGTTGGTTTATACCTTGAAATTCATGCAAAATATGTTATCTGAGCACGACAATCCCAGTTGATCAGGCACGGTTTAGAAGAAAACCCGTTTGGAATGTGACTTTTGTGGGCTGTCGCCTACAATTGCTGAGATATGGCCGATTGGTTGGTTTATACCTTGAAATTCATGCAAAATACGTTATCTGAGCACGACAATCCCAGTTGATCAGGCACGGTTTAGAAGAAAACCCGTTTGGAATGTCACTTTTGGGGGCTGTGGCCTACAATTGCTGAGATATGGCCGATTGGTTGGTTTATACCTTGAAATTCATGCAAAATACGTTATCTGAGCACGACAATCCCAGTTCATCAGGCACGGTTTAGAAGAAAGCCCGTTTGGAATGTCACTTTTGTGGGCTGTCGCCTACAATTGCTGAGATATGGCCGATTGGTTGGTTTATACCTTGAAATTCATGCAAAATACGTTATCTGAGCACGACAATCCCAGTTGATCAGGCACGGTTTAGAAGAAAACCCGTTTGGAATGTCACTTTTGGGGGCTGTGGCCTACAATTGCTGAGATATGGCCGATTGGTTGGTTTATACCTTGAAATTCATGCAAAATACGTTATCTGAGCACGACAATCCCAGTTCATCAGGCACGGTTTAGAAGAAAACTCGTTTGGAATGTCACTTTTGTGGGCTGTCGCCTACAATTGCTGAGATATGGCCGATTGGTTGGTTTATACCTTGAAATTCATGCAAAATACGTTATCTGAGCACGACAATCCCAGTTGATCAGGCACGGTTTAGAAGAAAACCCGTTTGGAATGTCACTTTTGTGGGCTGTCGCCTACAATTGCTGAGATATGGCCGATTGGTTGGTTTATACCTTGAAATTCATGCAAAATACGTTATCTGAGCACGACAATCCCAGTTCATCAGGCACGGTTTAGAAGAAAGCCCGTTTGGAATGTCACTTTTGGGGGCTGTCGCCTACAATTGCTGAGATAAGGCCGATTGGTTGGTTTATACCTTGAAATTCATGCAAAATATGTTATCTGAGCACGACAATCCCAGTTGATCAGGCACGGTTTAGAAGAAAACCCGTTTGGAATGTCACTTTTGTGGGCTGTCGCCTACAATTGCTGAGATATGGCCGATTGGTTGGTTTATACCTTGAAATTCATGCAAAATACGTTATCTGAGCACGACAATCCCAGTTGATCAGGCACGGTTTAGAAGAAAACCCGTTTGGAATGTCACTTTTGGGGGCTGTCGCCTACAATTGCTGAGATATGGCCGATTGGTTGGTTTATACCTTGAAATTCATGCAAAATACGTTATCTGAGCACGACAATCCCAGTTCATCAGGCACGGTTTAGAAGAAAGCCCGTTTGGAATGTCACTTTTGTGGGCTGTCGCCTACAATTGCTGAGATATGGCCGATTGGTTGGTTTATACCTTGAAATTCATGCAAAATACGTTATCTGAGCACGACAATCCCAGTTGATCAGGCACGGTTTAGAAGAAAACCCGTTTGGAATGTCACTTTTGGGGGCTGTGGCCTACAATTGCTGAGATATGGCCGATTGGTTGGTTTATACCTTGAAATTCATGCAAAATACGTTATCTGAGCACGACAATCCCAGTTCATCAGGCACGGTTTAGAAGAAAACTCGTTTGGAATGTCACTTTTGTGGGCTGTCGCCTACAATTGCTGAGATATGGCCGATTGGTTGGTTTATACCTTGAAATTCATGCAAAATACGTTATCTGAGCACGACAATCCCAGTTGATCAGGCACGGTTTAGAAGAAAACCCGTTTGGAATGTCACTTTTGTGGGCTGTCGCCTACAATTGCTGAGATATGGCCGATTGGTTGGTTTATACCTTGAAATTCATGCAAAATACGTTATCTGAGCACGACAATCCCAGTTGATCAGGCACGGTTTAAGAAAACCCGTTTGGAATGTCACTTTTGTGGGCTGTCGCCTACAATTGCTGAGATATGGCCGATTGGTTGGTTTATACCTTGAAATTCATGCAAAATACGTTATCTGAGCACGACAATCCCAGTTCATCAGGCGCGGTTTAGAAGAAATCCCGTTTGGAATGTCACTTTTGTGGGCTGTCGCCTACAATTGCTGAGATATGGCCGATTGGTTGGTTTATACCTTGAAATTCATGCAAAATACGCTATCTGAGCACGACAATCCCAGTTGATCAGGCACGGTTTAGAAGAAAACCCGTTTGGAATGTCACTTTTGGGGGCTGTCGCCTACAATTGCTGAGATATGGCCGATTGGTTGGTTTATACCTTGAAATTCATGCAAAATACGTTATCTGAGCACGACAATCCCAGTTGATCAGGCACGGTTTAGAAGAAAGCCCTTTTGGAATGTCACTTTTGTGGGCTGTCGCCTACAATTGCTGAGATATGGCCGATTGGTTGGTTTATACCTTGAAATTCATGCAAAATACGTTATCTGAGCACGACAATCCCAGTTGATCAGGCACGGTTTAGAAGAAAACCCGTTTGGAATGTCACTTTTGGGGGCTGTCGCCTACAATTGCTGAGATATGGCCGATTGGTTGGTTTATACCTTGAAATTCATGCAAAATACGTTATCTGAGCACGACAATCCCAGTTCATCAGGCGCGGTTTAGAAGAAATCCCGTTTGGAATGTCACTTTTGTGGGCTGTCGCCTACAATTGCTGAGATATGGCCGATTGGTTGGTTTATACCTTGAAATTCATGCAAAATACGTTATCTGAGCACGACAATCCAAGTTGATCAGGCACGGTTTAGAAGAAAACCCGTTTGGAATGTCACTTTTGTGGGCTGTCGCCTACAATTGCTGAGATATGGCCTATTGGTTGGTTTATACCTTGAAATTCATGCAAAATACGTTATCTGAGCACGACAATCCCAGTTCATCAGGCGCGGTTTAGAAGAAAGCCCTTTTGGAATGTCACTTTTGTGGGCTGTCGCCTACAATTGCTGAGATATGGCCGATTGGTTGGTTTATACCTTGAAATTCATGCAAAATACGTTATCTGAGCACTACAATCCCAGTTGATCAGGCACGGTTTAGAAGAAAACCCGTTTGGAATGTCACTTTTGGGGGCTGTCGCCTACAATTGCTGAGATATGGCCGATTGGTTGGTTTATACCTTGAAATTCATGCAAAATACGTTATCTGAGCACGACAATCCCAGTTGATCAGGCACGGTTTAGAAGAAAACCCGTTTGGAATGTCACTTTTGTGGGCTGTCGCCTACAATTGCTGAGATATGGCCGATTGGTTGGTTTATACCTTGAAATTCATGCAAAATACGTTATCTGAGCACGACAATCCCAGTTGATCAGGCACGGTTTAGAAGAAAACCCGTTTGGAATGTCACTTTTGTGGGCTGTCGCCTACAATTGCTGAGATATGGCCGATTGGTTCGTTTATACCTTGAAATTCATGCAAAACACGTTATCTGAGCACGACAATCCCAGTTCATCAGGCGCGGTTTAGAAGAAAGCCCTTTTGGAATGTCACTTTTGTGGGCTGTCGCCTACAATTGCTGAGATATGGCCGATTGGTTGGTTTATACCTTGAAATTCATGCAAAATACGTTATCTGAGCACTACAATCCCAGTTGATCAGGCACGGTTTAGAAGAAAACCCGTTTGGAATGTCACTTTTGGGGGCTGTCGCCTACAATTGCTGAGATATGGCCGATTGGTTGGTTTATACCTTGAAATTCATGCAAAATACGTTATCTGAGCACGACAATCCCAGTTGATCAGGCACGGTTTAGAAGAAAACCCGTTTGGAATGTCACTTTTGTGGGCTGTCGCCTACAATTGCTGAGATATGGCCGATTGGTTGGTTTATACCTTGAAATTCATGCAAAATACGTTATCTGAGCACGACAATCCCAGTTGATCAGGCACGGTTTAGAAGAAAACCCGTTTGGAATGTCACTTTTGTGGGCTGTCGCCTACAATTGATGAGGTATGGCCGATTGGTTCGTTTATACCTTGAAATTCATGCAAAACACGTTATCTGAGCACGACAATCCCAGTTGATCAGGCACGGTTTAGAAGGAAACCCGTTTGGAATGTCACTTTTGTGGGCTGTCGCCTACAATTGCTGAGATATGGCCGATTGGTTGGTTTATACCTTGAAATTCATGCAAAATACGTTATCTGAGCACGACAATCCCAGTTCATCAGGCGCGGCTTAGAAGAAAACCCGTTTGGAATATCACTTTTGTGGGCTGTCGCCTACAATCACTGAGATAAGGCCGATTGGTTGGTTTATACCTTGAAATTCATTCAAAATACGTTATCTGAGCACGACAATCCCAGTTGATCAGGCACGGTTTGGAAGAAAACCCGTTTGGAATGTCACTTTTGGGGGCTATCGCCTACAATTGCTGAGATATGGCCGATTGGTTGGTTTATACCTTGAAATTCATGCAAAATACGTTATCTGAGCACGACAATCCCAGTTGATCAGGCACGGTTTAGAAGAAAACCCGTTTGGAATGTCACTTTTGTGGGCTGTCGCCTACAATTGATGAGATATGGCCGATTGGTTCCTTTATACCTTGAAATTCATGCAAAACACGTTATCTGAGCACGACAATCTCAGTTGATCAGGCACGGTTTAGAAGAAAACCCGTTTGGAATGTCACTTTTGTGGGCTGTCGCCTACAATTGCTGAGATATGGCCGATTGGTTGGTTTATACCTTGAAATTCATGCAAAATACGTCATCTGAGCGTGACATTCCCAGTTCATCAGGCGCGGCTTAGAAGAAAACCCGTTTGGAATATCACTTTTGTGGGCTGTCGCCTACAATTGCTGAGATAAGGCCGATTGGTTGGTTTATACCTTGAAATTCATGCAAAATACGTTATCTGAGCACGACAATCCCAGTTGATCAGGCACGGTTTAGAAGAAAACCCGTTTGGAATGTCACTTTTGTGGGCTGTCGCCTACAATTGCTGAGATAAGGCCGATTGGTTGGTTTATACCTTGAAATTCATGCAAAATACATTATCTGAGCACGACAATCCCAGTTTATCAGGCACGGTTTAGAAGAAAACCCGTTTGGAATGTCACTTTTGTGGGCTGTCGCCTACAATTGCTGAGATATGGCCGATTGGTTGGTTTATACCTTGAAATTCATGCAAAATACGTTATCTGAGCACGACAATCCCAGTTGATCAGGCACGGTTTGGAAGAAAACCCGTTTGGAATGTCACTTTTGGGGGCTATCGCCTACAATTGCTGAGATATGGCCGATTGGTTGGTTTATACCTTGAAATTCATGCAAAATACGTTATCTGAGCACGACAATCCCAGTTGATCAGGCACGGTTTAGAAGAAAACCCGTTTGGAATGTCACTTTTGGGGGCTGTCGCCTACAATTGCTGAGATATGGCCGATTGGTTGGTTTATACCTTGAAATTCATGCAAAATACGTTATCTGAGCACGACAATCCCAGTTGATCAGGCACGGTTTAGAAGAAAACCCGTTTGGAATGTCACTTTTGTAGGCTGTCGCCTACAATTGCTGAGATATGGCCGATTGGTTGGTTTATACCTTGAAATTCATGCAAAATACGTTATCTGAGCACGACAATCCCAGTTCATCAGGCACGGTTTAGAAGAAAGCCCGTTTGGAATGTCACTTTTGTGGGCTGTCGCCTACAATTGCTGAGATATGGCCGATTGGTTGGTTTATACCTTGAAATTCATGCAAAATACGTTATCTGAGCACGACAATCCCAGTTGATCAGGCACGGTTTAGAAGAAAACCCGTTTGGAATGTCACTTTTGGGGGCTGTCGCCTACAATTGCTGAGATATGGCCGATTGGTTGGTTTATACCTTGAAATTCATGCAAAATACGTTATCTGAGCACGACAATCCCAGTTCATCAGGCACGGTTTAGAAGAAAACTCGTTTGGAATGTCACTTTTGTGGGCTGTCGCCTACAATTGCTGAGATATGGCCGATTGGTTGGTTTATACCTTGAAATTCATGCAAAATACGTTATCTGAGCACGACAATCCCAGTTGATCAGGCACGGTTTAGAAGAAAACCCGTTTGGAATGTCACTTTTGTGGGCTGTCGCCTACAATTGCTGAGATATGGCCGATTGGTTGGTTTATACCTTGAAATTCATGCAAAATACGTTATCTGAGCACGACAATCCCAGTTGATCAGGCACGGTTTAAGAAAACCCGTTTGGAATGTCACTTTTGTGGGCTGTCGCCTACAATTGCTGAGATATGGCCGATTGGTTGGTTTATACCTTGAAATTCATGCAAAATACGTTATCTGAGCACGACAATCCCAGTTCATCAGGCGCGGTTTAGAAGAAATCCCGTTTGGAATGTCACTTTTGTGGGCTGTCGCCTACAATTGCTGAGATATGGCCGATTGGTTGGTTTATACCTTGAAATTCATGCAAAATACGTTATCTGAGCACGACAATCCCAGTTGATCAGGCACGGTTTAGAAGAAAACCCGTTTGGAATGTCACTTTTGGGGGCTGTCGCCTACAATTGCTGAGATATGGCCAATTGGTTGGTTTATACCTTGAAATTCATGTAAAATACGTTATCTGAGTACGACAATCCCAGTTGATCAGGCACGGTTTAGAAGAAAACCCGTTTGGAATGTCACTTTTGTGGGCTGTCGCCTACAATTGCTGAGATATGGCCGATTGGTTGGTTTATACCTTGAAATTCATGCAAAATACGTTATCTGAGCACGACAATCCCAGTTGATCAGGCACGGTTTAGAAGAAAACCCGTTTGGAATGTCACTTTTGGGGGCTGTCGCCTACAATTGCTGAGATATGGCCGATTGGTTGGTTTATACCTTGAAATTCATGCAAAATACGTTATCTGAGCACGACAATCCCAGTTCATCAGGCGCGGTTTAGAAGAAATCCCGTTTGGAATGTCACTTTTGTGGGCTGTCGCCTACAATTGCTGAGATATGGCCGATTGGTTGGTTTATACCTTGAAATTCATGCAAAATACGTTATCTGAGCACGACAATCCCAGTTGATCAGGCACGGTTTAGAAGAAAACCCGTTTGGAATGTCACTTTTGTGGGCTGTCGCCTACAATTGCTGAGATATGGCCTATTGGTTGGTTTATACCTTGAAATTCATGCAAAATACGTTATCTGAGCACGACAATCCCAGTTCATCAGGCGCGGTTTAGAAGAAAGCCCTTTTGGAATGACATTTTTGTGGGCTGTCGCCTACAATTGCTGAGATATGGCCGATTGGTTGGTTTATACCTTGAAATTCATGCAAAATACGTTATCTGAGCACGACAATCCCAGTTGATCAGGCACGGTTTAGAAGAAAACCCGTTTGGAATGTCACTTTTGGGGGCTGTCGCCTACAATTGCTGAGATATGGCCGATTGGTTGGTTTATACCTTGAAATTCATGCAAAATACGTTATCTGAGTCGACAATCCCAGTTGATCAGGCACGGTTTAGAAGAAAACCCGTTTGGAATGTCACTTTTGTGGGCTGTCGCCTACAATTGCTGAGATATGGCCGATTGGTTGGTTTATACCTTGAAATTCATGCAAAATACGTTATCTGAGCACGACAATCCCAGTTGATCAGGCACGGTTTAGAAGAAAACCCGTTTGAAATGTCACTTTTGGGGGCTGTCGCCTACAATTGCTGAGATATAGCCGATTGGTTGGTTTATACCTTGAAATTCATGCAAAATACGTTATCTGAGCAAGACAATCCCAGTTGATCAGGCACGGTTTAGAAGAAAACCCGTTTGGAATGTCACTTTTGGGGGCTGTCGCCTACAATTGCTGAGATATGGCCGATTGGTTGGTTTATACCTTAAAATTCATGCAAAATACGTTATCTGAGCACGACAATCCCAGTTGATCAGGCACGGTTTAGAAGAAAACCCGTTTGGAATGTCACTTTTGGGGGCTGTCGCCTACAATTGCTGAGATATGGCCGATTGGTTGGTTTATACCTTGAAATTCATGCAAAATACGTTATCTGAGCACGACAATCCCAGTTGATCAGGCACGGTTTAGAAGAAAACCCGTTTGGAATGTCACTTTTGGGGGCTGTCGCCTACAATTGCTGAGATATGGCCGATTGGTTGGTTTATACCTTGAAATTCATGCAAAATACGTTATCTGAGCACGACAATCCCAGTTGATCAGGCACGGTTTAGAAGAAAACCCGTTTGGAATGTCACTTTTGGGGGCTGTCGCCTACAATTGCTGAGATATGGCCGATTGGTTGGTTTATACCTTGAAATTCATGCAAAATACGTTATCTGAGCACGGCAATCCCAGTTGATCAGGCACGGTTTAGAAGAAAACCCGTTTGGAATGTCACTTTTGGGGGCTGTCGCCTACAATTGCTGAGAAATGGGCGATTAGTTGGTTTATTCCTTGAAATTCATGAAAAATACGGTATCTGAGCAAGACAATCCCAGTTGATCAGGCACGGTTTAGAAGAAAACCCGTTTGGAATGACACTTTTGTGGGCTGTCGCCTACAATTGCTGAGATATGGCCGATTGGTTGGTTTATACCTTGAAATTCATGAAAAATACGGTATCTGAGCAATACAATCCCAGTTGATCAGGCACGGTTTAGAAGAAAACCCGTTTGGAATGACACTTTTGTGGGCTGTCGCCTACAATAGCTGAGATATGGCCGATTGGTTGGTTTATACCTTGAAATTCATGAAAAATACGTTATCTGAGCACGGCAATCCCAGTTGATCAGGCACGGTTTAGAAGAAAACCCGTTTGGAATGTCACTTTTGGGGGCTGTCGCCTACATTTGCTGAGAAATGGCCGATTAGTTGGTTTATTCCTTGAAATTCATGAAAAATACGGTATCTGAGCAAGACAATCCCAGTTGATCAGGCACGGTTTAGAAGAAAACCCGTTTGGAATGACACTTTTGTGGGCTGTCGCCTACAATTGCTGAGATATGGCCGATTGGCTGGTTTATTCCTTGAAATTCATGAAAAATACGGTATCTGAGCAAGACAATCCCAGTTGATCAGGCACGGTTTAGAAGAAAACCCGTTTGGAATGACACTTTTGTGGGCTGTCGCCTACAATAGCTGAGATATGGCCGATTGGTTGGTTTATACCTTGAAATTCATGAAAAATACGGTATCTGAGCAAGACAATCCCAGTTGATCAGGCACGGCTTAGAAGAAAACCCGTTTGGAATGACACTTTTGTGGGCTGTCGCCTACAATTGCTGAGAAATGGCCGATTAGTTGGTTTATTCCTTGAAATTCATGAAAAATACGGTATCTGAGCAAGACAATCCCAGTTGATCAGGCACGGTTTAGAAGAAAACCCGTTTGGAATGACACTTTTGTGGGCTGTCGCCTACAATTGCTGAGATATGGCCGATTGGTTGGTTTATACCTTGAAATTCATGAAAAATACGGTATCTGAGCAATACAATCCCAGTTGATCAGGCACGGTTTAGAAGAAAACCCGTTTGGAATGACACTTTTGTGGGCTGTCGCCTACAATAGCTGAGATATGGCCGATTGGTTGGTTTATACCTTGAAATTCATGAAAAATACGGTATCTGAGCAAGACAATCCCAGTTGATCAGGCACGGTTTAGAAGAAAACCCGTTTGGAATGACACTTTTGTGGGCTGTCGCCTACAATTGCTGAGATATGGCCGATTGGCTGGTTTATTCCTTGAAATTCATGAAAAATACGGTATCTGAGCAAGACAATCCCAGTTGATCAGGCACGGTTTAGAAGAAAACCCGTTTGGAATGACACTTTTGTGGGCTGTCGGCTACAATAGCTGAGATATGGCCGATTGGTTGGTTTATACCTTGAAATTCATGAAAATACGGTATCTGAGCAAGACAATCCCAGTTGATCAGGCACGGTTTAGAAGAAAACCCGTTTGGAATGACACTTTTGTGGGCTGTCGCCTACAATTCCTGAGAAATGGCCGATTAGTTGGTTTATTCCTTGAAATTCATGAAAAATACGGTATCTGAGCAAGACAATCCCAGTTGATCAGGCACGGTTTAGAAGAAAACCCGTTTGGAATGACACTTTTGTGGGCTGTCGCCTACAATAGCTGAGATATGGGCGATTGGTTGGTTTATACCTTGAAATTCATGAAAAATACGGTATCTGAGCAAGACAATCCCAGTTGATCAGGCACGGTTTAAAAGAAAACCCGTTTGGAATGACACTTTTGTGGGCTGTCGCCTACAATTGCTGAGATATGGCCGATTGGTTGGTTTATACCTTGAAATTCATGCAAAATACGTTATCTGAGCACGACAATCCCAGTTGATCAGGCACGGTTTAGAAGAAAACCCGTTTGGAATGTCACTTTTGTGGGCTGTCGCCTACAATTGCTGAGATATGGCCTATTGGTTGGTTTATACCTTGAAATTCATGCAAAATACGTTATCTGAGCACGACAATCCCAGTTCATCAGGCGCGGTTTAGAAGAAAGCCCTTTTGGAATGACATTTTTGTGGGCTGTCGCCTACAATTGCTGAGATATGGCCGATTGGTTGGTTTATACCTTGAAATTCATGCAAAATACGTTATCTGAGCACGACAATCCCAGTTGATCAGGCACGGTTTAGAAGAAAACCCGTTTGGAATGTCACTTTTGGGGGCTGTCGCCTACAATTGCTGAGATATGGCCGATTGGCTGGTTTATTCCTTGAAATTCATGAAAAATACGGTATCTGAGCAAGACAATCCCAGTTGATCAGGCACGGTTTAGAAGAAAACCCGTTTGGAATGACACTTTTGTGGCTGTCGCCTACAATAGCTGAGATATGGCCGATTGGTTGGTTTATACCTTGAAATTCATGAAAAATACGGTATCTGAGCAAGACAATCCCAGTTGATCAGGCACGGTTTAGAAGAAAACCCGTTTGGAATGACACTTTTGTGGGCTGTCGCCTACAATTGCTGAGATATGGCCGATTGGCTGGTTTATTCCTTGAAATTCATGAAAAATACGGTATCTGAGCAAGACAATCCCAGTTGATCAGGCACGGTTTAGAAGAAAACCCGTTTGGAATGACACTTTTGTGGGCTGTCGCCTACAATAGCTGAGATATGGCCGATTGGCTGGTTTATACCTTGAAATTCATGAAAAATACGGTATCTGAGCAAGACAATCCCAGTTGATCAGGCACGGTTTAGAAGAAAACCCGTTTGGAATGTCACTTTTGTGGGCTGTCGCCTACAATAGCTGAGATATGGCCGATTGGTTGGTTTATACCTTGAAATTCATGAAAAATACGGTATCTGAGCAAGACAATCCCAGTTGATCAGGCACGGTTTAGAAGAAAACCCGTTTGGAATGACACTTTTGTGGGCTGTCGCCTACAATTGCTGAGATATGGCCGATTGGCTGGTTTATTCCTTGAAATTCATGAAAAATACGGTATCTGAGCAAGACAATCCCAGTTGATCAGGCACGGTTTAGAAGAAAACCCGTTTGGAATGACACTTTTGTGGGCTGTCGCCTACAATTGCTGAGATATGGCCGATTGGCAGGTTTATTCCTTGAAATTCATGAAAAATACGGTATCTGAGCAAGACAATCCCAGTTGATCAGGCACGGTTTAGAAGAAAACCCGTTTGGAATGACACTTTTGTGGCTGTCGCCTACAATAGCTGAGATATGGCCGATTGGTTGGTTTATACCTTGAAATTCATGAAAAATACGGTATCTGAGCAAGACAATCCCAGTTGATCAGGCACGGTTTAGAAGAAAACCCGTTTGGAATGACACTTTTGTGGGCTGTCGCCTACAATAGCTGAGATATGGCCGATTGGTTGGTTTATACCTTGAAATTCATGAAAAATACGTTATCTGAGCACGGCAATCCCAGTTGATCAGGCACGGTTTAGAAGAAAACCCGTTTGGAATGTCACTTTTGGGGGCTGTCGCCTACATTTGCTGAGAAATGGCCGATTAGTTGGTTTATTCCTTGAAATTCATGAAAAATACGGTATCTGAGCAAGACAATCCCAGTTGATCAGGCACGGTTTAGAAGAAAACCCGTTTGGAATGACACTTTTGTGGGCTGTCGCCTACAATTGCTGAGATATGGCCGATTGGCTGGTTTATTCCTTGAAATTCATGAAAAATACGGTATCTGAGCAAGACAATCCCAGTTGATCAGGCACGGTTTAGAAGAAAACCCGTTTGGAATGACACTTTTGTGGGCTGTCGCCTACAATAGCTGAGATATGGCCGATTGGTTGGTTTATACCTTGAAATTCATGAAAAATACGGTATCTGAGCAAGACAATCCCAGTTGATCAGGCACGGCTTAGAAGAAAACCCGTTTGGAATGACACTTTTGTGGGCTGTCGCCTACAATTGCTGAGAAATGGCCGATTAGTTGGTTTATTCCTTGAAATTCATGAAAAATACGGTATCTGAGCAAGACAATCCCAGTTGATCAGGCACGGTTTAGAAGAAAACCCGTTTGGAATGACACTTTTGTGGGCTGTCGCCTACAATTGCTGAGATATGGCCGATTGGTTGGTTTATACCTTGAAATTCATGAAAAATACGGTATCTGAGCAATACAATCCCAGTTGATCAGGCACGGTTTAGAAGAAAACCCGTTTGGAATGACACTTTTGTGGGCTGTCGCCTACAATAGCTGAGATATGGCCGATTGGTTGGTTTATACCTTGAAATTCATGAAAAATACGGTATCTGAGCAAGACAATCCCAGTTGATCAGGCACGGTTTAGAAGAAAACCCGTTTGGAATGACACTTTTGTGGGCTGTCGCCTACAATTGCTGAGATATGGCCGATTGGCTGGTTTATTCCTTGAAATTCATGAAAAATACGGTATCTGAGCAAGACAATCCCAGTTGATCAGGCACGGTTTAGAAGAAAACCCGTTTGGAATGACACTTTTGTGGGCTGTCGGCTACAATAGCTGAGATATGGCCGATTGGTTGGTTTATACCTTGAAATTCATGAAAATACGGTATCTGAGCAAGACAATCCCAGTTGATCAGGCACGGTTTAGAAGAAAACCCGTTTGGAATGACACTTTTGTGGGCTGTCGCCTACAATTCCTGAGAAATGGCCGATTAGTTGGTTTATTCCTTGAAATTCATGAAAAATACGGTATCTGAGCAAGACAATCCCAGTTGATCAGGCACGGTTTAGAAGAAAACCCGTTTGGAATGACACTTTTGTGGGCTGTCGCCTACAATAGCTGAGATATGGGCGATTGGTTGGTTTATACCTTGAAATTCATGAAAAATACGGTATCTGAGCAAGACAATCCCAGTTGATCAGGCACGGTTTAAAAGAAAACCCGTTTGGAATGACACTTTTGTGGGCTGTCGCCTACAATTGCTGAGATATGGCCGATTGGTTGGCTTATTCCTTGAAATTCATGAAAAATACGGTATCTGAGCAAGACAATCCCAGTTGATCAGGCACGGTTTACAAGAAAACCCATTTGGAATGACACTTTTGTGGGCTGTCGCCTACAATTGCTGAGAAATGGCCGATTAGTTGGTTTATTCCTTGAAATTCATGAAAAATACGGTATCTGAGCAAGACAATCCCAGTTGATCAGGCACGGTTTAGAGGAAAACCCGTTTGGAATGACACTTTTGTGGGCTGTCGCCTACAATTGCTGAGATATGGCCGATTGGTTGGTTTATACCTTGAAATTCATGAAAAATACGATATCTGAGCAAGACAATCCCAGTTGATCAGGCACGGTTTAGAAGAAAACCCGTTTGGAATGACACTTTTGTGGGCTGTCGCCTACAATAGCTGAGATATGGCCGATTGGCTGGTTTATTCCTTGAAATTCATGAAAAATACGGTATCTGAGCAAGACAATCCCAGTTGATCAGGCACGGTTTAGAAGAAAACCCGTTTGGAATGACACTTTTGTGGCTGTCGCCTACAATAGCTGAGATATGGCCGATTGGTTGGTTTATACCTTGAAATTCATGAAAAATACGGTATCTGAGCAAGACAATCCCAGTTGATCAGGCACGGTTTAGAAGAAAACCCGTTTGGAATGACACTTTTGTGGGCTGTCGCCTACAATTGCTGAGATATGGCCGATTGGCTGGTTTATTCCTTGAAATTCATGAAAAATACGGTATCTGAGCAAGACAATCCCAGTTGATCAGGCACGGTTTAGAAGAAAACCCGTTTGGAATGACACTTTTGTGGGCTGTCGCCTACAATAGCTGAGATATGGCCGATTGGCTGGTTTATACCTTGAAATTCATGAAAAATACGGTATCTGAGCAAGACAATCCCAGTTGATCAGGCACGGTTTAGAAGAAAACCCGTTTGGAATGTCACTTTTGTGGGCTGTCGCCTACAATAGCTGAGATATGGCCGATTGGTTGGTTTATACCTTGAAATTCATGAAAAATACGGTATCTGAGCAAGACAATCCCAGTTGATCAGGCACGGTTTAGAAGAAAACCCGTTTGGAATGACACTTTTGTGGGCTGTCGCCTACAATTGCTGAGATATGGCCGATTGGCTGGTTTATTCCTTGAAATTCATGAAAAATACGGTATCTGAGCAAGACAATCCCAGTTGATCAGGCACGGTTTAGAAGAAAACCCGTTTGGAATGACACTTTTGTGGGCTGTCGCCTACAATTGCTGAGATATGGCCGATTGGCAGGTTTATTCCTTGAAATTCATGAAAAATACGGTATCTGAGCAAGACAATCCCAGTTGATCAGGCACGGTTTAGAAGAAAACCCGTTTGGAATGACACTTTTGTGGCTGTCGCCTACAATAGCTGAGATATGGCCGATTGGTTGGTTTATACCTTGAAATTCATGAAAAATACGGTATCTGAGCAAGACAATCCCAGTTGATCAGGCACGGTTTAGAAGAAAACCCGTTTGGAATGACACTTTTGTGGGCTGTCGCCTACAATTGCTGAGATATGGCCGATTGGCTGGTTTATTCCTTGAAATTCATGAAAAATACGGTATCTGAGCAAGACAATCCCAGTTGATCAGGCACGGTTTAGAAGAAAACCCGTTTGGAATGACACTTTTGTGGGCTGTCGCCTACAATTGCTGAGATATGGCCGATTGGTTGGTTTATACCTTGAAATTCATGAAAAATACGGTATCTGAGCAAGACAATCCCAGTTGATCAGGCACGGTTTAGAAGAAAACCCGTTTGGAATGAAACTTTTGTGGGCTGTCGCCTACAATAGCTGAGATATGGCCGATTGGTTGGTTTATACCTTGAAATTCATGAAAAATACGGTATCTGAGCAAGACAATCCCAGTTGATCAGGCACGGTTTAGAAGAAAACCCGTTTGGAATGACACTTTTGTGGGCTGTCGCCTACAATTGCTGAGATATGGCCGATTGGCTTTTTTATTCCTTGAAATTCATGAAAAATACGGTATCTGAGCAAGACAATCCCAGTTGATCAGGCACGGTTTAGAAGAAAACCCGTTTGGAATGACACTTTTGTGGGCTGTCGCCTACAATTGCTGAGATATGGCCGATTGGTTGGTTTATACCTTGAAATTCATGAAAAATACGGTATCTGAGCAAGACAATCCCAGTTGATCAGGCACGGTTTAGAAGAAAACCCGTTTGGAATGACACTTTTGTGGGCTGTCGCCTACAATAGCTGAGATATGGCCGATTGGTTGGTTTATACCTTGAAATTCATGAAAAATACGTTATCTGAGCAAGACAATCCCAGTTGATCAGGCACGGTTTAGAAGAAAACCCGTTTGGAATGACACTTTTGTGGGCTGTCGCCTACAATTGCTGACATATGGCCGATTGGCTGGTTTATTCCTTGAAATTCATGAAAAATACGGTATCTGAGCAAGACAATCCCAGTTGATCAGGCACGGTTTAGAAGAAAACCCGTTTGGAATGACACTTTTGTGGGCTGTCGCCTACAATAGCTGAGATATGGCCGATTGGTTGGTTTATACCTTGAAATTCATGAAAAATACGGTATCTGAGCAAGACAATCCCAGTTGATCAGGCACGGTTTAGAAGAAAACCCGTTTGGAATGACACTTTTGTGGGCTGTCGCCTTCAATTGCTGAGATATGGCCGATTGGTTGGCTTATTCCTTGAAATTCATGAAAAATACGTTATCTGAGCAAGACAATCCCAGTTGATCAGGCACGGTTTAGAAGAAAACCCGTTTGGAATGACACTTTTGTGGGCTGTCGCCTACAATAGCTGAGATATGGCCGATTGGTTGGTTTATACCTTGAAATTCATGAAAAATATGGTATCTGAGCAAGACAATCCCAGTTGATCAGGCACGGTTTAGAAGAAAACCCGTTTGGAATGACACTTTTGTGGGCTGTCGCCTACAATTGCTGACATATGGCCGATTGGCTGGTTTATTCCTTGAAATTCATGAAAAATACGGTATCTGAGCAAGACAATCCCAGTTGATCAGGCACGGTTTAGAAGAAAACCCGTTTGGAATGACACTTTTGTGGGCTGTCGCCTACAATAGCTGAGATATGGCCGATTGGTTGGTTTATACCTTGAAATTCATGAAAAATACGGTATCTGAGCAAGACAATCCCAGTTGATCAGGCACGGTTTAGAAGAAAACCCGTTTGGAATGACACTTTTGTGGGCTGTCGCCTACAATAGCTGAGATATGGCCGATTGGTTGGTTTATACCTTGAAATTCATGAAAAATACGGTATCTGAGCAAGACAATCCCAGTTGATCAGGCACGGTTTAGAAGAAAACCCGTTTGGAATGACACTTTTGTGGGCTGTCGCCTACAATTGCTGAGATATGGCCGATTGGCTGGTTTATTCCTTGAAATTCATGAAAAATACGGTATCTGAGCAAGACAATCCCAGTTGATCAGGCACGATTTAGAAGAAAACCCGTTTGGAATGACACTTTTGTGGGCTGTCGCCTACAATAGCTGAGATATGGCCGATTGGTTGGTTTATACCTTGAAATTCATGAAAAATACGGTATCTGAGCAAGACAATCCCAGTTGATCAGGCAAGGTTTAGAAGAAAACCCGTTTGGAATGACACTTTTGTGGGCTGTCGCCTACAATAGCTGAGATATGGCCGATTGGTTGGTTTATACCTTGAAATTCATGAAAAATACGGTATCTGAGCAAGACAATCCCAGTTGATCAGGCACGGTTTAGAAGAAAACCCGTTTGGAATGAAACTTTTGTGGGCTGTCGCCTACAATAGCTGAGATATGGCCGATTGGTTAGTTTATACCTTGAAATTCATGAAAAATACGGTATCTGAGCAAGACAATCCCAGTTGATCAGGCACGGTTTAGAAGAAAACCCGTTTGGAATGACACTTTTGTGGGCTGTCGCCTTCAATTGCTGAGATATGGCCGATTGGTTGGCTTATTCCTTGAAATTCATGAAAAATACGTTATCTGAGCAAGACAATCCCAGTTGATCAGGCACGGTTTAGAAGAAAACCCGTTTGGAATGACACTTTTGTGGGCTGTCGCCTACAATAGCTGAGATATGGCCAATTGGTTGGTTTATACCTTGAAATTCATGAAAAATATGGTATCCGAGCAAGACAATCCCAGTTGATCAGGCACGGTTTAGAAGAAAACCCGTTTGGAATGACACTTTTGTGGGCTGTCGCCTACAATTGCTGACATATGGCCGATTGGCTGGTTTATTCCTTGAAATGCATGAAAAATACGGTATCTGAGCAAGACAATCCCAGTTGATCAGGCACGGTTTAGAAGAAAACCCGTTTGGATTGACACTTTTGTGGGCTGTCGCCTACAATAGCTGAGATATGGCCGATTGGTTGGTTTATACCTTGAAATTCATGAAAAATACGGTATCTGAGCAAGACAATCCCAGTTGATCAGGCACGGTTTAGAAGAAAACCCGTTTGGAATGACACTTTTGTGGGCTGTCGCCTACAATTGCTGAGATATGGCCGATTGGCTGGTTTATTCCATGAAATTCATGAAAAATACGGTATCTGAGCAAGACAATCCCAGTTGATCAGGCACGATTTAGAAGAAAACCCGTTTGGAATGACACTTTTGTGGGCTGTCGCCTACAATAGCTGAGATATGGCCGATTGGTTGGTTTATACCTTGAAATTCATGAAAAATACGGTATCTGAGCAAGACAATCCCAGTTGATCAGGCACGGTTTAGAAGAAAACCCGTTTGGAATGACACTTTTGTGGGCTGTCTCCTACAATCGCTGAGATATGGCCGATTGGCTGGTTTATTCCTTGAAATTCATGAAAAATACGGTATCTGAGCAAGACAATCCCAGTTGATCAGGCACGGTTTAGAAGAAAACCCGTTTGGAATGACACTTTTGTGGGCTGTCGCCTACAATAGCTGAGATATGGCCGATTGGTTGGTTTATACCTTGAAATTCATGAAAAATACGGTATCTGAGCAAGACAATCCCAGTTGATCAGGCACGGTTTAGAAGAAAACCCGTTTGGAATGAAACTTTTGTGGGCTGTCGCCTACAATAGCTGAGATATGGCCGATTGGTTGGTTTATACCTTGAAATTCATGAAAAATACGGTATCTGAGCAAGACAATCCCAGTTGATCAGGCACGGTTTAGAAGAAAACCCGTTTGGAATGACACTTTTGTGGGCTGTCGCCTACAATTGCTGAGATATGGCCGATTGGCTGGTTTATTCCTTGAAATTCATGAAAAATACGGTATCTGAGCAAGACAATCCCAGTTGATCAGGCACGGTTTAGAAGAAAACCCGTTTGGAATGACACTTTTGTGGGCTGTCGCCTACAATTGCTGAGATATGGCTGATTGGTTGGTTTATACCTTGAAATTCATGAAAAATACGGTATCTGAGCAAGACAATCCCAGTTGATCAGGCACGGTTTAGAAGAAAACCCATTTGGAATGACACTTTTGTGGGCTGTCGCCTACAATAGCTGAGATATGGCCGATTGGTTGGTTTATACCTTGAAATTCATGAAAAATACGGTATCTGAGCAAGACAATCCCAGTTGATCAGGCACGGTTTAGAAGAAAACCCGTTTGGAATGACACTTTTGTGGGCTGTCGCCTTCAATTTCTGAGATATGGCCGATTGGTTGGCTTATTCCTTGAAATTCATGAAAAATACGTTATCTGAGCAAGACAATCCCAGTTGATCAGGCACGGTTTAGAAGAAAACCCGTTTGGAATGACACTTTTGTGGGCTGTCGCCTACAATAGCTGAGATATGGCCGATTGGTTGGTTTATACCTTGAAATTCATGAAAAGTACGGTATCTGAGCAAGACAATCCCAGTTGATCAGGCACGGTTTAGAAGAAAACCCGTTTGGAATGACACTTTTGTGGGCTGTCGCCTACAGTAGCTGAGATATGGCCGATTGGTTGGTTTATACCTTGAAATTAATGAAAAATACGGTATCTGAGCAAGACAATCCCAGTTGATCAGGCACGGTTTAGAAGAAAACCCGTTTGGAATGACACTTTTGTGGGCTGTCGCCTACAATTGCTGAGATATGACCGATTGGTTGGTTTATACCTTGAAATTCATGAAAAATACGGTATCTGAGCAAGACAATCCCAGTTGATCAGGCACGGTTTAGAAGAAAACCCGTTTGGAATGACACTTTTGTGGGCTGTCGCCTACAATTGCTGACATATGGCCGATTGGCTGGTTTATTCCTTGAAATTCATGAAAAATACGGTATCTGAGCAAGACAATCCCAGTTGATCAGGCACGGTTTAGAAAAAAACCCGTTTGGAATGACACTTTTGTGGGCTGTCGCCTACAATAGCTGAGATATGGCCGATTGGTTGGTTTATACCTTGAAATTCATGAAAAATACGGTATCTGAGCCAGACAATCCCAGTTGATCAGGCACGGTTTAGAAGAAAAACCGTTTGGAATGACACTTTTGTGGGCTGTCGCCTACAATTGCTGAGAAATGGCCGATTAGTTGGTTTATTCCTTGAAATTCATGAAAAATACGGTATCTGAGCAAGACAATCCCAGTTGATCAGGCACGGTTTAGAAGAAAACCCGTTTGGAATGACACTTTTGTGGGCTGTCGCCTACAATTGCTGAGATATGGCCGATTGGCTGGTTTATTCCTTGAAATTCATGAAAAATACGGTATCTGAGCAAGACAATCCCAGTTGATCAGGCACGGTTTAGAAGAAACCCCGTTTGGAATGACACTTTTGTGGGCTGTCGCCTACAATTGCTGAGATATGACCGATTGGTTGGTTTATACCTTGAAATTCATGAAAAATACGGTATCTGAGCAAGACAATCCCAGTTGATCAGGCACGGTTTAGAAGAAAACCCGTTTGGAATGACACTTTTGGGGGCTGTCGCCTACAATTGCTGACATATGGCCGATTGGCTGGTTTATTCCTTGAAATTCATGAAAAATACGGTATCTGAGCAAGACAATCCCAGTTGATCAGGCACGGTTTAGAAGAAAACCCGTTTGGAATGACACTTTTGTGGGCTGTCGCCTACAATAGCTGAGATATGGCGGATTGGTTGGTTTAAACCTTGAAATTCATGAAAAATACGTTATCTGAGCAAGACAATCCCAGTTGATCAGGCACGGTTTAGAAGAAAATCCGTTTGGAATGACACTTTTGTGGGCTGTCGCCTACAATAGCTGAGATATGGCCGATTGGTTGGTTTATACCTTGAAATTCATGAAAAATACGGTATCTGAGCAAGACAATCCCAGTTGATCAGGCACGGTTTAGAAGAAAACCCGTTTGGAATGACACTTTTGTGGGCTGTCGCCTACAATTGCTGAGATATGACCGATTGGTTGGTTTGTACCTTGAAATTCATGAAAAATACGGTATCTGAGCAAGACAATCCCAGTTGATCAGGCACGGTTTAGAAGAAAACCCGTTTGGAATGACACTTTTGTGGGCTGTCGCCTACAATTGCTGACATATGGCCGATTGGCTGGTTTATTCCTTGAAATTCATGAAAAATACGGTATCTGAGCAAGACAATCCCAGTTGATCAGGCACGGTTTAGAAAAAAACCCGTTGGGAATGACACTTTTGTGGGCTGTCGCCTACAATAGCTGAGATATGGCCGATTGGTTGGTTTATACCTTGAAATTCATGAAAAATACGGTATCTGAGCCAGACAATCCCAGTTGATCAGGCACGGTTTAGAAGAAAAACCGTTTGGAATGACACTTTTGTGGGCTGTCGCCTACAATTGCTGAGAAATGGCCGATTAGTTGGTTTATTCCTTGAAATTCATGAAAAATACGGTATCTGAGCAAGACAATCCCAGTTGATCAGGCACGGTTTAGAAGAAAACCCGTTTGGAATGACACTTTTGTGGGCTGTCGCCTTCAATTGCTGAGATATGGCCGATTGGTTGGTTTATACCTTGAAATTCATGAAAAATACGGTATCTGAGCAAGACAATCCCAGTTGATCAGGCACGGTTTAGAAGAAACCCCGTTTGGAATGACACTTTTGTGGGCTGTCGCCTACAATTGCTGAGATATGACCGATTGGTTGGTTTATACCTTGAAATTCATGAAAAATACGGTATCTGAGCAAGACAATCCCAGTTGATCAGGCACGGTTTAGAAGAAAACCCGTTTGGAATGACACTTTTGTGGGCTGTCGCCTAAAATTGCTGACATATGGCCGATTGGCTGGTTTATTCCTTGAAATTCATGAAAAATACGGTATCTGAGCAAGACAATCCCAGTTGATCAGGCACGGTTTAGAAAAAAACCCGTTTGGAATGACACTTTTGTGGGCTGTCGCCTACAATAGCTGAGATATGGCCGATTGGTTGGTTTATACCTTGAAATTCATGAAAAATACGGTATCTGAGCAAGACAATCCCAGTTGATCAGGCACGGTTTAGAAGAAAAACCGTTTGGAATGACACTTTTGTGGGCTGTCGCCTACAATTGCTGAGAAATGGCCGATTAGTTGGTTTATTCCTTGAAATTCATGAAAAATACGGTATCTGAGCAAGACAATCCCAGTTGATCAGGCACGGTTTAGAAGAAAACCCGTTTGGAATGACACTTTTGTGGGCTGTCGCCTACAATTGCTGAGATATGGCCGATTGGCTGGTTTATACCTTGAAACTCATGAAAAATACGGTATCTGAGCAAGACAATCCCAGTTGATCAGGCACGGTTTAGAAGAAAAACCGTTTGGAATGACACTTTTGTGGGCTGTCGCCTACAATTGCTGAGAAATGGCCGATTAGTTGGTTTATTCCTTGAAATTCATGAAAAATACGGTATCTGAGCAAGACAATCCCAGTTGATCAGGCACGGTTTAGAAGAAAACCCGTTTGGAATGACACTTTTGTGGGCTGCCGCCTACAATTGCTGAGATATGGCCGATTGGCTGGTTTATTCTTTGAAATTCATGAAAAATACGGTATCTGAGCAAGACAATCCCAGTTGATCAGGCACGGTTTAGAAGAAACCCCGTTTGGAATGACACTTTTGTGGGCTTTCGCCTACAATTGCTGAGATATGACCGATTGGTTGGTTTATACCTTAAAATTCATGAAAAATACGGTATCTGAGCAAGACAATCCCAGTTGATCAGGCACGGTTTAGAAAAAAACCCGTTTGGAATGAAACTTTTGTGGGCTGTCGCCTACAATAGCTGAGATATGGCCGATTGGTTGGTTTATACCTTGAAATTCATGAAAAATACGGTATCTGAGCAAGTCAATCCCAGTTGATCAGGCACGGTTTAGAAGAAAAACCGTTTGGAGTGACACTTTTGTGGGCTGTCGCCTACAATTGCTGAGAAATGGCCGATTAGTTGGTTTATTCCTTGAAATTCATGAAAAATACGTTATCTGAGCAAGACAATCCCAGTTGATCAGGCACGGTTTAGAAGAAAACCCGTTTGGAATTACACTTTTGTGGGCTGTCGCCTACAATTGCTGAGATATGGCCGATTGGCTGGTTTATTCCTTGAAATTTATGAAAAATACGGTATCTGAGCAAGACAATCCCAGTTGATCAGGCACGGTTTAGAAGAAACCCCGTTTGGAATGACACTTTTGTGGGCTGTCGCCTACAATTGCTGAGATATGGCCGATTAGTTGGTTTATTCCTTGAAATTCATGAAAAATACGGTATCTGAGCAAGACAATCCCAGTTGATCAGGCACGGTTTAGAAGAAAACCCGTTTGGAATGACACTTTTGTGGGCTGTCGCCTACAATAGCTGAGATATGGCCGATTGGTTGGTTTATACCTTGAAATTCATGAAAAATACGGTATCTGAGCAAGACAATCCCAGTTGATCAGGCACGGTTTAGAAGAAAACCCGTTTGGAATGACACTTTTGTGGGCTGTCGCCTTCAATTGCTGAGATATGGCCGATTGGTTGGTTTATACCTTGAAATTCATGAAAAATACTGTATCTGAGCAAGACAATCCCAGTTGATCAGGCACGGTTTAGAAGAAAACCCGTTTGGAATGACACTTTTGTGGGCTGTCGCCTACAATTGCTGAGATATGGCCGATTAGTTGGTTTATTCCTTGAAATTCATGAAAAATACGGTATCTGAGCAAGACAATCCCAGTTGATCAGGCACGGTTTAGAAAAAAACCCGTTTGGAATGACACTTTTGTGGGCTGTCGCCTACAATAGCTGAGATATGGCCGATTGGTTGGTTTATACCTTGAAATTCATGAAAAATACGGTATCTGAGCAAGACAATCCCAGTTGATCAGGCACGGTTTAGAAGAAAAACCGTTTGGAATGACACTTTTGTGGGCTGTCGCCTACAATAGCTGAGAAATGGCCGATTAGTTGGTTTATTCCTTGAAATTCATGAAAAATACGGTATCTGAGCAAGACAATCCCAGTTGATCAGGCACGGTTTAGAAGAAAACCCGTTTGGAATGACACTTTTGTGGGCTGTCGCCTACAATAGCTGAGATATGGCCGATTGGTTGGTTTATACCTTGAAATTCATGAAAAATACGGTATCTGAGCAAGACAATCCCAGTTGATCAGGCACGGTTTAGAAGAAACCCCGTTTGGAATGACACTTTTGTGGGCTGTCGCCTACAATTGCTGAGATATGACCGATTGGTTGGTTTATACCTTGAAATTTATGAAAAATACGGTATCTGAGCAAGACAATCCCAGTTGATCAGGCACGGTTTAGAAGAAACCCCGTTTGGAATGACACTTTTCTGGGCTGTCGCCTACAATTGCTGACATATGGCCGATTGGCTGGTTTATTCCTTGAAATTCATGAAAAATACGGTATCTGAGCAAGACAATCCCAGTTGATCAGGCACGGTTTAGAAGAAAACCCGTTTGGAATGACACTTTTGTGGGCTGTCGCCTACAATTGCTGACATATGGCCGATTGGCTGGTTTATTCCTTGAAATTCATGAAAAATACGGTATCTGAGCAAGACAATCCCATTTGATCAGGCACGGTTTAGAAAAAAACCCGTTTGGAATGACACTTTTGTGGGCTGTCGCCTACAATAGCTGAGATATGGCCGATTGGTTGGTTTATACCTTGAAATTCATGAAAAATACGGTATCTGAGCCAGACAATCCCAGTTGATCAGGCACGGTTTAGAAGAAAAACCGTTTGGAATGACACTTTTGTGGGCTGTCGCCTACAATTGCTGAGAAATGGCCGATTAGTTGGTTTATTCCTTGAAATTCATGAAAAATACGGTATCTGAGCAAGACAATCCCAGTTGATCAGGCACGGTTTAGAAGAAAACCCGTTTGGAATGACACTTTTGTGGGCTGTCGCCTACAATTGCTGAGATATGGCCGATTGGCTGGTTTATACCTTGAAATTCATGAAAAATACGGTATCTGAGCAAGACAATCCCAGTTGATCAGGCACGGTTTAGAAGAAAAACCGTTTGGAATGACACTTTTGTGGGCTGTCGCCTACAATTGCTGAGAAATGGCCGATTAGTTGGTTTATTCCTTGAAATTCATGAAAAATACGGTATCTGAGCAAGACAATCCCAGTTGATCAGGCACGGTTTAGAAGAAAACCCGTTTGGAATGACACTTTTGTGGGCTGCCGCCTACAATTGCTGAGATATGGCCGATTGGCTGGTTTATTCTTTGAAATTCATGAAAAATACGGTATCTGAGCAAGACAATCCCAGTTGATCAGGCACGGTTTAGAAGAAACCCCGTTTGGAATGACACTTTTGTGGGCTTTCGCCTACAATTGCTGAGATATGACCGATTGGTTGGTTTATACCTTAAAATTCATGAAAAATACGGTATCTGAGCAAGACAATCCCAGTTGATCAGGCACGGTTTAGAAAAAAACCCGTTTGGAATGAAACTTTTGTGGGCTGTCGCCTACAATAGCTGAGATATGGCCGATTGGTTGGTTTATACCTTGAAATTCATGAAAAATACGGTATCTGAGCAAGTCAATCCCAGTTGATCAGGCACGGTTTAGAAGAAAAACCGTTTGGAGTGACACTTTTGTGGGCTGTCGCCTACAATTGCTGAGAAATGGCCGATTAGTTGGTTTATTCCTTGAAATTCATGAAAAATACGTTATCTGAGCAAGACAATCCCAGTTGATCAGGCACGGTTTAGAAGAAAACCCGTTTGGAATTACACTTTTGTGGGCTGTCGCCTACAATTGCTGAGGTATGGCCGATTGGCTGGTTTATTCCTTGAAATTTATGAAAAATACGGTATCTGAGCAAGACAATCCCAGTTGATCAGGCACGGTTTAGAAGAAACCCCGTTTGGAATGACACTTTTGTGGGCTGTCGCCTACAATTGCTGAGATATGGCCGATTAGTTGGTTTATTCCTTGAAATTCATGAAAAATACGGTATCTGAGCAAGACAATCCCAGTTGATCAGGCACGGTTTAGAAGAAAACCCGTTTGGAATGACACTTTTGTGGGCTGTCGCCTACAATAGCTGAGATATGGCCGATTGGTTGGTTTATACCTTGAAATTCATGAAAAATACGGTATCTGAGCAAGACAATCCCAGTTGATCAGGCACGGTTTAGAAGAAAACCCGTTTGGAATGACACTTTTGTGGGCTGTCGCCTTCAATTGCTGAGATATGGCCGATTGGTTGGTTTATACTTTGAAATTCATGAAAAATACTGTATCTGAGCAAGACAATCCCAGTTGATCAGGCACGGTTTAGAAGAAAACCCGTTTGGAATGACACTTTTGTGGGCTGTCGCCTACAATTGCTGAGATATGGCCGATTAGTTGGTTTATTCCTTGAAATTCATGAAAAATACGGTATCTGAGCAAGACAATCCCAGTTGATCAGGCACGGTTTAGAAAAAAACCCGTTTGGAATAACACTTTTGTGGGCTGTCGCCTACAATAGCTGAGATATGGCCGATTGGTTGGTTTATACCTTGAAATTCATGAAAAATACGGTATCTGAGCAAGACAATCCCAGTTGATCAGGCACGGTTTAGAAGAAAAACCGTTTGGAATGACACTTTTGTGGGCTGTCGCCTACAATAGCTGAGAAATGGCCGATTAGTTGGTTTATTCCTTGAAATTCATGAAAAATACGGTATCTGAGCAAGACAATCCCAGTTGATCAGGCACGGTTTAGAAGAAAACCCGTTTGGAATGACACTTTTGTGGGCTGTCGCCTACAATAGCTGAGATATGGCCGATTGGTTGGTTTATACCTTGAAATTCATGAAAAATACGGTATCTGAGCAAGACAATCCCAGTTGATCAGGCACGGTTTAGAAGAAACCCCGTTTGGAATGACACTTTTGTGGGCTGTCGCCTACAATTGCTGAGATATGACCGATTGGTTGGTTTATACCTTGAAATTTATGAAAAATACGGTATCTGAGCAAGACAATCCCAGTTGATCAGGCACGGTTTAGAAGAAACCCCGTTTGGAATGACACTTTTGTGGGCTGTCGCCTACAATTGCTGACATATGGCCGATTGGCTGGTTTATTCCTTGAAATTCATGAAAAATACGGTATCTGAGCAAGACAATCCCAGTTGATCAGGCACGGTTTAGAAGAAAACCCGTTTGGAATGACACTTTTGTGGGCTGTCGCCTACAATTGCTGACATATGGCCGATTGGCTGGTTTATTCCTTGAAATTCATGAAAAATACGGTATCTGAGCAAGACAATCCCAGTTGATCAGGCACGGTTTAGAAAAAAACCCGTTTGGAATGACACTTTTGTGGGCTGTCGCCTACAATAGCTGAGATATGGCCGATTGGTTGGTTTATACCTTGAAATTCATGAAAAATACGGTATCTGAGCCAGACAATCCCAGTTGATCAGGCACGGTTTAGAAGAAAAACCGTTTGGAATGACACTTTTGTGGGCTGTCGCCTACAATTGCTGAGAAATGGCCGATTAGTTGGTTTATTCCTTGAAATTCATGAAAAATACGGTATCTGAGCAAGACAATCCCAGTTGATCAGGCACGGTTTAGAAGAAAACCCGTTTGGAATGACACTTTTGTGGGCTGTCGCCTACAATTGCTGAGATATGGCCGATTAGTTGGTTTATTCCTTGAAATTCATGAAAAATACGGTATCTGAGCAAGACAATCCCAGTTGATCAGGCACGGTTTAGAAGAAACCCCGTTTGGAATGACACTTTTGTGGGCTGTCGCCTACAATTGCTGAGATATGACCGATTGGTTGGTTTATACCTTGAAATTCATGAAAAATACGGTATCTGAGCAAGACAATCCCAGTTGATCAGGCACGGTTTAGAAGAAAACCCGTTTGGAATGACACTTTTGTGGGCTGTCGCCTACAATTGCTGACATATGGCCGATTGGCTGGTTTATTCCTTGAAATTCATGAAAAATACGGTATCTGAGCAAGACAATCCCAGTTGATCAGGCACGGTTTAGAAGAAAACCCGTTTGGAATGACACTTTTGTGGGCTGTCGCCTACAATAGCTGAGATATGGCCGATTGGTTGGTTTATACCTTGAAATTCATGAAAAATACGGTATCTGAGCAAGACAATCCCAGTTGATCAGGCACGGTTTAGAAGAAAACCCGTTTGGAATGACACTTTTGTGGGCTGTCGCCTTCAATTGCTGAGATATGGCCGATTGGTTGGTTTAAACCTTGAAATTCATGAAAAATACGTTATCTGAGCAAGACAATCCCAGTTGATCAGGCACGGTTTAGAAGAAAACCCGTTTGGAATGACACTTTTGTGGGCTGTCGCCTACAATAGCTGAGATATGGCCGATTGGTTGGTTTATACCTTGAAATTCATGAAAAATACGGTATCTGAGCAAGACAATCCCAGTTGATCAGGCACGGTTTAGAAGAAAACCCGTTTGGAATGACACTTTTGTGGGCTGTCGCCTACAGTAGCTGAGATATGGCCGATTGGTTGGTTTATACCTTGAAATTCATGAAAAATACGGTATCTGAGCAAGACAATCCCAGTTGATCAGGCACGGTTTAGAAGAAACCCCGTTTGGAATGACACTTTTGTGGGCTGTCGCCTACAATTGCTGAGAAATGACCGATTGGTTGGTTTATACCTTGAAATTCATGAAAAATACGGTATCTGAGCAAGACAATCCCAGTTGATCAGGCACGGTTTAGAAGAAAAACCGTTTGGAATGACACTTTTGTGGGCTGTCGCCTACAATTGCTGACATATGGCCGATTGGCTGGTTTATTCCTTGAAATTCATGAAAAATACGGTATCTGAGCAAGACAATCCCAGTTGATCAGGCACGGTTTAGAAGAAAACCCGTTTGGAATGACACTTTTGTGGGCTGTCGCCTACAATTGCTGAGATATGGCCGATTGGTTGGTTTAAACCTTGAAATTCATGAAAAATACGTTATCTGAGCAAGACAATCCCAGTTGATCAGGCACGGTTTAGAAGGAAACCCGTTTGGAATGACACTTTTGTGGGCTGTCGCCTACAATAGCTGGATATGGCCGATTGGTTGGTTTATACCTTGAAATTCATGAAAAATACGGTATCTGAGCAAGACAATCCCAGTTGATCAGGCACGGTTTAGAAGAAAACCCGTTTGGAATGACACTTTTGTGGGCTGTCGCCTACAGTAGCTGAGATATGGCCGATTGGTTGGTTTATACCTTGAAATTCATGAAAAATACGGTATCTGAGCAAGACAATCCCAGTTGATCAGGCACGGTTTAGAAGAAACCCCGTTTGGAATGACACTTTTGTGGGCTGTCGCCTACAATTGCTGAGAAATGACCGATTGGTTGGTTTATACCTTGAAATTCATGAAAAATACGGTATCTGAGCAAGGACAATCCCAGTTGATCAGGCACGGTTTAGAAGAAAACCCGTTTGGAATGACACTTTTGTGGGCTGTCGCCTAAAATTGCTGACATATGGCCGATTGGCTGGTTTATTCCTTGAAATTCATGAAAAATACGGTATCTGAGCAAGACAATCCCAGTTGATCAGGCACGGTTTAGAAAAAAACCCGTTTGGAATGACACTTTTGTGGGCTGTCGCCTACAATAGCTGAGATATGGCCGATTGGTTGGTTTATACCTTGAAATTCATGAAAAATACGGTATCTGAGCAAGACAATCCCAGTTGATCAGGCACGGTTTAGAAGAAAAACCGTTTGGAATGACACTTTTGTGGGCTGTCGCCTACAATTGCTGAGAAATGGCCGATTAGTTGGTTTATTCCTTGAAATTCATGAAAAATACGGTATCTGAGCAAGACAATCCCAGTTGATCAGGCACGGTTTAGAAGAAAACCCGTTTGGAATGACACTTTTGTGGGCTGTCGCCTACAATAGCTGAGAAATGGCCGATTAGTTGGTTTATTCCTTGAAATTCATGAAAAATACGGTATCTGAGCAAGACAATCCCAGTTGATCAGGCACGGTTTAGAAGAAAACCCGTTTGGAATGACACTTTTGTGGGCTGTCGCCTACAATAGCTGAGATATGGCCGATTGGTTGGTTTATACCTTGAAATTCATGAAAAATACGGTATCTGAGCAAGACAATCCCAGTTGATCAGGCACGGTTTAGAAGAAACCCCGTTTGGAATGACACTTTTGTGGGCTGTCGCCTACAATTGCTGAGATATGACCGATTGGTTGGTTTATACCTTGAAATTTATGAAAAATACGGTATCTGAGCAAGACAATCCCAGTTGATCAGGCACGGTTTAGAAGAAACCCCGTTTGGAATGACACTTTTGTGGGCTGTCGCCTACAATTGCTGACATATGGCCGATTGGCTGGTTTATTCCTTGAAATTCATGAAAAATACGGTATCTGAGCAAGACAATCCCAGTTGATCAGGCACGGTTTAGAAGAAAACCCGTTTGGAATGACACTTTTGTGGGCTGTCGCCTACAATTGCTGACATATGGCCGATTGGCTGGTTTATTCCTTGAAATTCATGAAAAATACGGTATCTGAGCAAGACAATCCCAGTTGATCAGGCACGGTTTAGAAAAAAACCCGTTTGGAATGACACTTTTGTGGGCTGTCGCCTACAATAGCTGAGATATGGCCGATTGGTTGGTTTATACCTTGAAATTCATGAAAAATACGGTATCTGAGCCAGACAATCCCAGTTGATCAGGCACGGTTTAGAAGAAAAACCGTTTGGAATGACACTTTTGTGGGCTGTCGCCTACAATTGCTGAGAAATGGCCGATTGGTTGGTTTATTCCTTGAAATTCATGAAAAATACGGTATCTGAGCAAGACAATCCCAGTTGATCAGGCACGGTTTAGAAGAAAACCCGTTTGGAATGACACTTTTGTGGGCTGTCGCCTACAATTGCTGAGATATGGCCGATTAGTTGGTTTATTCCTTGAAATTCATGAAAAATACGGTATCTGAGCAAGACAATCCCAGTTGATCAGGCACGGTTTAGAAGAAACCCCGTTTGGAATGACACTTTTGTGGGCTGTCGCCTACAATTGCTGAGATATGACCGATTGGTTGGTTTATACCTTGAAATTCATGAAAAATACGGTATCTGAGCAAGACAATCCCAGTTGATCAGGCACGGTTTAGAAGAAAACCCGTTTGGAATGACACTTTTGTGGGCTGTCGCCTACAATTGCTGACATATGGCCGATTGGCTGGTTTATTCCTTGAAATTCATGAAAAATACGGTATCTGAGCAAGACAATCCCAGTTGATCAGGCACGGTTTAGAAGAAAACCCGTTTGGAATGACACTTTTGTGGGCTGTCGCCTACAATAGCTGAGATATGGCCGATTGGTTGGTTTATACCTTGAAATTCATGAAAAATACGGTATCTGAGCAAGACAATCCCAGTTGATCAGGCACGGTTTAGAAGAAAACCCGTTTGGAATGACACTTTTGTGGGCTGTCGCCTTCAATTGCTGAGATATGGCCGATTGGTTGGTTTAAACCTTGAAATTCATGAAAAATACGTTATCTGAGCAAGACAATCCCAGTTGATCAGGCACGGTTTAGAAGAAAACCCGTTTGGAATGACACTTTTGTGGGCTGTCGCCTACAATAGCTGAGATATGGCCGATTGGTTGGTTTATACCTTGAAATTCATGAAAAATACGGTATCTGAGCAAGACAATCCCAGTTGATCAGGCACGGTTTAGAAGAAAACCCGTTTGGAATGACACTTTTGTGGGCTGTCGCCTACAGTAGCTGAGATATGGCCGATTGGTTGGTTTATACCTTGAAATTCATGAAAAATACGGTATCTGAGCAAGACAATCCCAGTTGATCAGGCACGGTTTAGAAGAAACCCCGTTTGGAATGACACTTTTGTGGGCTGTCGCCTACAATTGCTGAGAAATGACCGATTGGTTGGTTTATACCTTGAAATTCATGAAAAATACGGTATCTGAGCAAGACAATCCCAGTTGATCAGGCACGGTTTAGAAGAAAAACCGTTTGGAATGACACTTTTGTGGGCTGTCGCCTACAATTGCTGACATATGGCCGATTGGCTGGTTTATTCCTTGAAATTCATGAAAAATACGGTATCTGAGCAAGACAATCCCAGTTGATCAGGCACGGTTTAGAAGAAAACCCGTTTGGAATGACACTTTTGTGGGCTGTCGCCTACAATAGCTGAGATATGGCCGATTGGTTGGTTTATACCTTGAAATTCATGAAAAATACGGTATCTGAGCAAGACAATCCCAGTTGATCAGGCACGGTTTAGAAGAAAACCCGTTTGGAATGACACTTTTGTGGGCTGTCGCCTTCAATTGCTGAGATATGGCCGATTGGTTGGTTTAAACCTTGAAATTCATGAAAAATACGTTATCTGAGCAAGACAATCCCAGTTGATCAGGCACGGTTTAGAAGAAAACCCGTTTGGAATGACACTTTTGTGGGCTGTCGCCTACAATAGCTGAGATATGGCCGATTGGTTGGTTTATACCTTGAAATTCATGAAAAATACGGTATCTGAGCAAGACAATCCCAGTTGATCAGGCACGGTTTAGAAGAAAACCCGTTTGGAATGACACTTTTGTGGGCTGTCGCCTACAGTAGCTGAGATATGGCCGATTGGTTGGTTTATACCTTGAAATTCATGAAAAATACGGTATCTGAGCAAGACAATCCCAGTTGATCAGGCACGGTTTAGAAGAAACCCCGTTTGGAATGACACTTTTGTGGGCTGTCGCCTACAATTGCTGAGAAATGACCGATTGGTTGGTTTATACCTTGAAATTCATGAAAAATACGGTATCTGAGCAAGACAATCCCAGTTGATCAGGCACGGTTTAGAAGAAAACCCGTTTGGAATGACACTTTTGTGGGCTGTCGCCTAAAATTGCTGACATATGGCCGATTGGCTGGTTTATTCCTTGAAATTCATGAAAAATACGGTATCTGAGCAAGACAATCCCAGTTGATCAGGCACGGTTTAGAAAAAAACCCGTTTGGAATGACACTTTTGTGGGCTGTCGCCTACAATAGCTGAGATATGGCCGATTGGTTGGTTTATACCTTGAAATTCATGAAAAATACGGTATCTGAGCAAGACAATCCCAGTTGATCAGGCACGGTTGAGAAGAAAAACCGTTTGGAATGACACTTTTGTGGGCTGTCGCCTACAATTGCTGAGAAATGGCCGATTAGTTGGTTTATTCCTTGAAATTCATGAAAAATACGGTATCTGAGCAAGACAATCCCAGTTGATCAGGCACGGTTTAGAAGAAAACCCGTTTGGAATGACACTTTTGTGGGCTGTCGCCTACAATTGCTGAGATATGGCCGATTGGCTGGTTTATACCTTGAAATTCATGAAAAATACGGTATCTGAGCAAGACAATCCCAGTTGATCAGGCACGGTTTAGAAGAAAAACCGTTTGGAATGACACTTTTGTGGGCTGTCGCCTACAATTGCTGAGAAATGGCCGATTAGTTGGTTTATTCCTTGAAATTCATGAAAAATACGGTATCTGAGCAAGACAATCCCAGTTGATCAGGCACGGTTTAGAAGAAAACCCGTTTGGAATGACACTTTTGTGGGCTGCCGCCTACAATTGCTGAGATATGGCCGATTGGCTGGTTTATTCTTTGAAATTTATGAAAAATACGGTATCTGAGCAAGACAATCCCAGTTGATCAGGCACGGTTTAGAAGAAACCCCGTTTGGAATGACACTTTTGTGGGCTTTCGCCTACAATTGCTGAGATATGACCGATTGGTTGGTTTATACCTTGAAATTCATGAAAAATACGGTATCTGAGCAAGACAATCCCAGTTGATCAGGCACGGTTTAGAAAAAAACCCGTTTGGAATGAAACTTTTGTGGGCTGTCGCCTACAATAGCTGAGATATGGCCGATTGGTTGGTTTATACCTTGAAATTCATGAAAAATACGGTATCTGAGCAAGTCAATCCCAGTTGATCAGGCACGGTTTAGAAGAAAAACCGTTTGGAGTGACACTTTTGTGGGCTGTCGCCTACAATTGCTGAGAAATGGCCGATTAGTTGGTTTATTCCTTGAAATTCATGAAAAATACGTTATCTGAGCAAGACAATCCCAGTTGATCAGGCACGGTTTAGAAGAAAACCCGTTTGGAATTACACTTTTGTGGGCTGTCGCCTACAATTGCTGAGATATGGCCGATTGGCTGGTTTATTCCTTGAAATTTATGAAAAATACGGTATCTGAGCAAGACAATCCCAGTTGATCAGGCACGGTTTAGAAGAAACCCCGTTTGGAATGACACTTTTGTGGGCTGTCGCCTACAATTGCTGAGATATGGCCGATTAGTTGGTTTATTCCTTGAAATTCATGAAAAATACGGTATCTGAGCAAGACAATCCCAGTTGATCAGGCACGGTTTAGAAGAAAACCCGTTTGGAATGACACTTTTGTGGGCTGTCGCCTACAATAGCTGAGATATGGCCGATTGGTTGGTTTATACCTTGAAATTCATGAAAAATACGGTATCTGAGCAAGACAATCCCAGTTGATCAGGCACGGTTTAGAAGAAAACCCGTTTGGAATGACACTTTTGTGGGCTGTCGCCTTCAATTGCTGAGATATGGCCGATTGGTTGGTTTATACCTTGAAATTCATGAAAAATACTGTATCTGAGCAAGACAATCCCAGTTGATCAGGCACGGTTTAGAAGAAAACCCGTTTGGAATGACACTTTTGTGGGCTGTCGCCTACAATTGCTGAGATATGGCCGATTAGTTGGTTTATTCCTTGAAATTCATGAAAAATACGGTATCTGAGCAAGACAATCCCAGTTGATCAGGCACGGTTTAGAAAAAAACCCGTTTGGAATGACACTTTTGTGGGCTGTCGCCTACAATAGCTGAGATATGGCCGATTGGTTGGTTTATACCTTGAAATTCATGAAAAATACGGTATCTGAGCAAGACAATCCCAGTTGATCAGGCACGGTTTAGAAGAAAAACCGTTTGGAATGACACTTTTGTGGGCTGTCGCCTACAATTGCTGAGAAATGGCCGATTAGTTGGTTTATTCCTTGAAATTCATGAAAAATACGGTATCTGAGCAAGACAATCCCAGTTGATCAGGCACGGTTTAGAAGAAAACCCGTTTGGAATGACACTTTTGTGGGCTGTCGCCTACAATTGCTGAGATATGGCCGATTGGCTGGTTTATACCTTGAAATTCATGAAAAATACGGTATCTGAGCAAGACAATCCCAGTTGATCAGGCACGGTTTAGAAGAAAAACCGTTTGGAATGACACTTTTGTGGGCTGTCGCCTACAATTGCTGAGAAATGGCCGATTAGTTGGTTTATTCCTTGAAATTCATGAAAAATACGGTATCTGAGCAAGACAATCCCAGTTGATCAGGCACGGTTTAGAAGAAAACCCGTTTGGAATGACACTTTTGTGGGCTGCCGCCTACAATTGCTGAGATATGGCCGATTGGCTGGTTTATTCTTTGAAATTCATGAAAAATACGGTATCTGAGCAAGACAATCCCAGTTGATCAGGCACGGTTTAGAAGAAACCCCGTTTGGAATGACACTTTTGTGGGCTGTCGCCTACAATAGCTGAGATATGGCCGATTGGTTGGTTTATACCTTGAAATTCATGAAAAATACGGTATCTGAGCAAGTCAATCCCAGTTGATCAGGCACGGTTTAGAAGAAAAACCGTTTGGAGTGACACTTTTGTGGGCTGTCGCCTACAATTGCTGAGAAATGGCCGATTAGTTGGTTTATTCCTTGAAATTCATGAAAAATACGTTATCTGAGCAAGACAATCCCAGTTGATCAGGCACGGTTTAGAAGAAAACCCGTTTGGAATTACACTTTTGTGGGCTGTCGCCTACAATTGCTGAGATATGGCCGATTGGCTGGTTTATTCCTTGAAATTTATGAAAAATACGGTATCTGAGCAAGACAATCCCAGTTGATCAGGCACGGTTTAGAAGAAACCCCGTTTGGAATGACACTTTTGTGGGCTGTCGCCTACAATTGCTGAGATATGGCCGATTAGTTGGTTTATTCCTTGAAATTCATGAAAAATACGGTATCTGAGCAAGACAATCCCAGTTGATCAGGCACGGTTTAGAAGAAAACCCGTTTGGAATGACACTTTTGTGGGCTGTCGCCTACAATAGCTGAGATATGGCCGATTGGTTGGTTTATACCTTGAAATTCATGAAAAATACGGTATCTGAGCAAGACAATCCCAGTTGATCAGGCACGGTTTAGAAGAAAACCCGTTTGGAATGACACTTTTGTGGGCTGTCGCCTTCAATTGCTGAGATATGGCCGATTGGTTGGTTTATACCTTGAAATTCATGAAAAATACGGTATCTGAGCAAGACAATCCCAGTTGATCAGGCACGGTTTAGAAGAAAACCCGTTTGGAATGACACTTTTGTGGGCTGTCGCCTAAAATTGCTGACATATGGCCGATTGGCTGGTTTATTCCTTGAAATTCATGAAAAATACGGTATCTGAGCAAGACAATCCCAGTTGATCAGGCACGGTTTAGAAAAAAACCCGTTTGGAATGACACTTTTGTGGGCTGTCGCCTACAATAGCTGAGATATGGCCGATTGGTTGGTTTATACCTTGAAATTCATGAAAAATACGGTATCTGAGCAAGACAATCCCAGTTGATCAGGCACGGTTTAGAAGAAAAACCGTTTGGAATGACACTTTTGTGGGCTGTCGCCTACAATTGCTGAGAAATGGCCGATTAGTTGGTTTATTCCTTGAAATTCATGAAAAATACGGTATCTGAGCAAGACAATCCCAGTTGATCAGGCACGGTTTAGAAGAAAACCCGTTTGGAATGACACTTTTGTGGGCTGTCGCCTACAATTGCTGGGATATGGCCGATTGGCTGGTTTATACCTTGAAATTCATGAAAAATACGGTATCTGAGCAAGACAATCCCAGTTGATCAGGCACGGTTTAGAAGAAAAACCGTTTGGAATGACACTTTTGTGGGCTGTCGCCTACAATTGCTGAGAAATGGCCGATTAGTTGGTTTATTCCTTGAAATTCATGAAAAATACGGTATCTGAGCAAGACAATCCCAGTTGATCAGGCACGGTTTAGAAGAAAACCCGTTTGGAATGACACTTTTGTGGGTTGCCGCCTACAATTGCTGAGATATGGCCGATTGGCTGGTTTATTCTTTGAAATTCATGAAAAATACGTTATCTGAGCAAGACAATCCCAGTTGATCAGGCACGGTTTAGAAGAAACCCCGTTTGGAATGACACTTTTGTGGGCTTTCGCCTACAATTGCTGAGATATGACCGATTGGTTGGTTTATACCTTGAAATTCATGAAAAATACGGTATCTGAGCAAGACAATCCCAGTTGATCAGGCACGGTTTAGAAAAAAACCCGTTTGGAATGACACTTTTGTGGGCTGTCGCCTACAATAGCTGAGATATGGCCGATTGGTTGGTTTATACCTTGAAATTCATGAAAAATACGGTATCTGAGCAAGTCAATCCCAGTTGATCAGGCACGGTTTAGAAGAAAAACCGTTTGGAATGACACTTTTGTGGGCTGTCGCCTACAATTGCTGAGAAATGGCCGATTAGTTGGTTTATTCCTTGAAATTCATGAAAAATACGTTATCTGAGCAAGACAATCCCAGTTGATCAGGCACGGTTTAGAAGAAAACCCGTTTGGAATTACACTTTTGTGGGCTTTCGCCTACAATTGCTGAGATATGGCCGATTGGCTGGTTTATTCCTTGAAATTTATGAAAAATACGGTATCTGAGCAAGACAATCCCAGTTGATCAGGCACGGTTTAGAAGAAACCCCGTTTGGAATGACACTTTTGTGGGCTGTCGCCTACAATTGCTGAGATATGGCCGATTAGTTGGTTTATTCCTTGAAATTCATGAAAAATACGGTATCTGAGCAAGACAATCCCAGTTGATCAGGCACGGTTTAGAAGAAAACCCGTTTGGAATGACACTTTTGTGGGCTGTCGCCTACCATTGCTGAGATATGGCCGATTGGCTGGTTTATTCCTTGAAATTCATGAAAAATACGGTATCTGAGCAAGACAATCCCAGTTGATCAGGCACGGTTTAGAAGAAAACCCGTTTGGAATGACACTTTTGTGGGCTGTCGCCTACAATTGCTGACATATGGCCGATTGGCTGGTTTATTCCTTGAAATTCATGAAAAATACGGTATCTGAGCAAGACAATCCCAGTTGATCAGGCACGGTTTAGAAGAAAACCCGTTTGGAATGACACTTTTGTGGGCTGTCGCCTACAATTGCTGAGATATGACCGATTGGTTGGTTTATACCTTGAAATTCATGAAAAATACGGTATCTGAGCAAGACAATCCCAGTTGATCAGGCACGGTTTAGAAGAAAAACCGTTTGGAATGACACTTTTGTGGGCTGTCGCCTACAATTGCTGAGAAATGGCCGATTAGTTGGTTTATTCCTTGAAATTCATGAAAAATACGGTATCTGAGCAAGACAATCCCAGTTGATCAGGCACGGTTTAGAAGAAACCCCGTTTGGAATGACACTTTTGTGGGCTGTCGCCTACAATTGCTGAGATATGACCGATTGGTTGGTTTATACCTTGAAATTCATGAAAAATACGGTATCTGAGCAAGACAATCCCAGTTGATCAGGCACGGTTTAGAAGAAAACCCGTTTGGAATGACACTTTTGTGGGCTGTCGCCTACAATTGCTGACATATGGCCGATTGGCTGGTTTATTCCTTGAAATTCATGAAAAATACGGTATCTGAGCAAGATAATCCCAGTTGATCAGGCACGGTTTAGAAGAAAACCCGTTTGGAATGACACTTTTGTGGGCTGTCGCCTACAATAGCTGAGATATGGCCGATTGGTTGGTTTATACCTTGAAATTCATGAAAAATACGGTATCTGAGCAAGACAATCCCAGTTGATCAGGCACGGTTTAGAAGAAAACCCGTTTGGAATGACACTTTTGTGGGCTGTCGCCTAAAATTGCTGACATATGGCCGATTGGCTGGTTTATTCCTTGAACTTCATGAAAAATACGGTATCTGAGCAAGACAATCCCAGTTGATCAGGCACGGTTTAGAAAAAAACCCGTTTGGAATGACACTTTTGTGGGCTGTCGCCTACAATAGCTGAGATATGGCCGATTGGTTGGTTTATACCTTGAAATTCATGAAAAATACGGTATCTGAGCAAGACAATCCCAGTTGATCAGGCACGGTTTAGAAGAAAAACCGTTTGGAATGACACTTTTGTGGGCTGTCGCCTACAATTGCTGAGAAATGGCCGATTAGTTGGTTTATTCCTTGAAATTCATGAAAAATACGGTATCTGAGCAAGACAATCCCAGTTGATCAGGCACGGTTTAGAAGAAAACCCGTTTGGAATGACACTTTTGTGGGCTGTCGCCTACAATTGCTGAGATATGGCCGATTGGCTGGTTTATACCTTGAAATTCATGAAAAATACGGTATCTGAGCAAGACAATCCCAGTTGATCAGGCACGGTTTAGAAGAAAAACCGTTTGGAATGACACTTTTGTGGGCTGTCGCCTACAATTGCTGAGAAATGGCCGATTAGTTGGTTTATTCCTTGAAATTCATGAAAAATACGGTATCTGAGCAAGACAATCCCAGTTGATCAGGCACGGTTTAGAAGAAAACCCGTTTGGAATGACACTTTTGTGGGCTGCCGCCTACAATTGCTGAGATATGGCCGATTGGCTGGTTTATTCTTTGAAATTCATGAAAAATACGGTATCTGAGCAAGACAATCCCAGTTGATCAGGCACGGTTTAGAAGAAACCCCGTTTGGAATGACACTTTTGTGGGCTTTCGCCTACAATTGCTGAGATATGGCGATTAGTTGGTTTATTCCTTGAAATTCATGAAAAATACGGTATCTGAGCAAGACAATCCCAGTTGATCAGGCACGGTTTAGAAGAAACCCCATTTGGAATGACACTTTTGTGGGCTGTCGCCTACAATTGCTGAGATATGGCCGATTGGCTGGTTTATACCTTGAAATTCATGAAAAATACGGTATCTGAGCAAGACAATCCCAGTTGATCAGGCACGGTTTAGAAAAAAACCCGTTTGGAATGACACTTTTGTGGGCTGTCGCCTACAATAGCTGAGATATGGCCGATTGGTTGGTTTATACCTTGAAATTCATGAAAAATACGGTATCTGAGCAAGTCAATCCCAGTTGATCAGGCACGGTTTAGAAGAAAAAACGTTTGGAGTGACACTTTTGTGGGCTGTCGCCTACAATTGCTGAGAAATGGCCGATTAGTTGGTTTATTCCTTGAAATTCATGAAAAATACGTTATCTGAGCAAGACAATCCCAGTTGATCAGGCACGGTTTAGAAGAAAACCCGTTTGGAATTACACTTTTGTGGGCTGTCGCCTACAATTGCTGAGATATGGCCGATTGGCTGGTTTATTCCTTGAAATTTATGAAAAATACGGTATCTGAGCAAGACAATCCCAGTTGATCAGGCACGGTTTAGAAGAAACCCCGTTTGGAATGACACTTTTGTGGGCTGTCGCCTACAATTGCTGAGATATGGCCGATTAGTTGGTTTATTCCTTGAAATTCATGAAAAATACGGTATCTGAGCAAGACAATCCCAGTTGATCAGGCACGGTTTAGAAGAAAACCCGTTTGGAATGACACTTTTGTGGGCTGTCGCCTACCATTGCTGAGATATGGCCGATTGGCTGGTTTATTCCTTGAAATTCATGAAAAATACGGTATCTGAGCAAGACAATCCCAGTTGATCAGGCACGGTTTAGAAGAAAACCCGTTTGGAATGACACTTTTGTGGGCTGTCGCCTACAATTGCTGAGATATGGCCGATTGGCTGGTTTATTCCTTGAAATTCGTGAAAAATACGGTATCTGAGCAAGACAATCCCAGTTGATCAGGCACGGTTTAGAAGAAAACCCGTTTGGAATGACACTTTTGTGGGCTGTCGCCTACAATTGCTGAGATATGGCCGATTGGCTGGTTTATTCCTTGAAATTCATGAAAAATACGTTATCTGAGCAAGACAATCCCAGTTGATCAGGCACGGTTTAGAAGAAAACCCGTTTGGAATGACACTTTTGTGGGCTGTCGCCTACAATTGCTGAGAAATGGCCGATTAGTTGGTTTATTCCTTGAAATTCATGAAAAATACGGTATCTGAGCAAGACAATCCCAGTTGATCAGGCACGGTTTAGAAGAAAACCCGTTTGGAATGACACTTTTGTGGGCTGTCGCCTACAATAGCTGAGATATGGCCGATTGGTTGGTTTATACCTTGAAATTCATGAAAAATACGGTATCTGAGCAAGACAATCCCAGTTGATCAGGCACGGTTTAGAAGAAAACCCTTTTGGAATGACACTTTTGTGGGCTTTCGCCTACAATTGCTGAGATATGGCCGATTGGCTGGTTTATTCCTTGAAATTCATGAAAAATACGGTATCTGAGCAAGACAATCCCAGTTGATCAGGCACGGTTTAGAAGAAAACCCGTTTGGAATGACACTTTTGTGGGCTGTCGCCTACAATAGCTGAGATATGGCCGATTGGTTGGTTTATACCTTGAAATTCATGAAAATTACGGTATCTGAGCAAGACAATCCCAGTTGATCAGGCACGGTTTAGAAGAAACCCCGTTTGGAATGACACTTTTGTGGGCTGTCGCCTACAATTGCTGAGATATGACCGATTGGTTGGTTTATACCTTGAAATTCATGAAAAATACGGTATCTGAGCAAGACAATCCCAGTTGATCAGGCACGGTTTAGAAGAAAACCCGTTTGGAATGACACTTTTGTGGGCTGTCGCCTACAATTGCTGACATATGGCCGATTGGCTGGTTTATTCCTTGAAATTCATGAAAAATACGGTATCTGAGCAAGACAATCCCAGTTGATCAGGCACGGTTTAGAAAAAAACCCGTTTGGAATGACACTTTTGTGGGCTGTCGCCTACAATAGCTGAGATATGGCCGATTGGTTGGTTTATACCTTGAAATTCATGAAAAATACGGTATCTGAGCAAGACAATCCCAGTTGATCAGGCACGGTTTAGAAGAAAAACCGTTTGGAATGACACTTTTGTGGGCTGTCGCCTACAATTGCTGAGAAATGGCCGATTAGTTGGTTTATTCCTTGAAATTCATGAAAAATACGGTATCTGAGCAAGACAATCCCAGTTGATCAGGCACGGTTTAGAAGAAAACCCGTTTGGAATGACACTTTTGTGGGCTGTCGCCTACAATTGCTGAGAAATGGCCGATTAGTTGGTTTATTCCTTGAAATTCATGAAAAATACGGTATCTGAGCAAGACAATCCCAGTTGATCAGGCACGGTTTAGAAGAAACCCCGTTTGGAATGACACTTTTGTGGGCTGTCGCCTACAATTGCTGAGATATGACCGATTGGTTGGTTTATACCTTGAAATTCATGAAAAATACGGTATCTGAGCAAGACAATCCCAGTTGATCAGGCACGGTTTAGAAGAAAACCCGTTTGGAATGACACTTTTGTGGGCTGTCGCCTACAATTGCTGACATGTGGCCGATTGGCTGGTTTATTCCTTGAAATTCATGAAAAATACGGTATCTGAGCAAGACAATCCCAGTTGATCAGGCACGGTTTAGAAAAAAACCCGTTTGGAATGACACTTTTGTGGGCTGTCGACTACAATAGCTGAGATATGGCCGATTGGTTGGTTTATACCTTGAAATTCATGAAAAATACGGTATCTGAGCAAGACAATCCCAGTTGATCAGGCAAGGTTTAGAAGAAACCCCGTTTGGAATGACACTTTTGTGGGCTGTCGCCTACAATTGCTGAGATATGACCGATTGGTTGGTTTATACCTTGAAATTCATGAAAAATACGGTATCTGAGCAAGACAATCCCAGTTGATCAGGAACGGTTTAGAAAAAAACCCGTTTGGAATGACACTTTTGTGGGCTGTCGCCTACAATAGCTGAGATATGGCCGATTGGTTGGTTTATACCTTGAAATTCATGAAAAATACGGTATCTGAGCAAGTCAATCCCAGTTGATCAGGCACGGTTTAGAAGAAAAACCGTTTGGAATGACACTTTTGTGGGCTGTCGCCTACAATTGCTGAGAAATGGCCGATTAGTTGGTTTATTCCTTGAAATTCATGAAAAATACGGTATCTGAGCAAGACAATCCCAGTTGATCAGGCACGGTTTAAAAGAAAACCCGTTTGGAATGACACTTTTGTGGGCTGTCGCCTACAATTGCTGAGATATGGCCGATTGGCTGGTTTATTCCTTGAAATTTATGAAAAATACGGTATCTGAGCAAGACAATCCCAGTTGATCAGGCACGGTTTAGAAGAAACCCCGTTTGGAATGACACTTTTGTGGACTGTCGCCTACAATTGCTGAGATATGACCGATTGGTTGGTTTATACCTTGAAATTCATGAAAAATACGGTATCTGAGCAAGACAATCCCAGTTGATCAGGCACGGTTTAGAAGAAAACCCGTTTGGAATGACACTTTTGTGGGCTGTCGCCTACAATTGCTGAGATATGGCCGATTAGTTGGTTTATTCCTTGAAATTCATGAAAAATACGGTATCTGAGCAAGACAATCCCAGTTGATCAGGCACGGTTTAGAAGAAAACCCGTTTGGAATGACACTTTTGTGGGCTGTCGCCTACCATTGCTGAGATATGGCCGATTGGCTGGTTTATTCCTTGAAATTCATGAAAAATACGGTATCTGAGCAAGACAATCCCAGTTGATCAGGCACGGTTTAGAAGAAAACCCGTTTGGAATGACACTTTTGTGGGCTGTCGCCTACAATTGCTGAGATATGGCCGATTGGCTGGTTTATTCCTTGAAATTCATGAAAAATACGGTATCTGAGCAAGACAATCCCAGTTGATCAGGCACGGTTTAGAAGAAAACCCGTTTGTAATGACACTTTTGTGGGCTGTCGCCTACAATAGCTGAGATATTGCCGATTGGTTGGTTTATACCTTGAAATTCATGAAAAATACGGTATCTGAGCAAGACAATCCCAGTTGATCAGGCACGGTTTAGAAGAAAACCCGTTTGGAATGACACTTTTGTGGGCTGTCGCCTACAATAGCTGAGATATGGCCGATTGGTTGGTTTATTCCTTGAAATTCATGAAAAATACGGTATCTGAGCAAGACACTCCCAGTTGATCAGGAACGGTTTAGAAGAAAACCCGTTTGGAATAAGACTTTTGTGGGCTGTCGCCTACAATAGCTGAGATATGGCCGATTGGTTGGTTTATACCTTGAAATTCATGAAAAATACGGTATCTGAGCAAGACAATCCCAGTTGATCAGGCACGGTTTAGAAGAAAACCCGTTTGGAATGACACTTTTGTGGGCTGTCGCCTACAATTGCTGAGATATGGCCGATTGGTTGGTTTATACCTTGAAATTCATGAAAAATACGGTATCTGAGCAAGACAATCCCAGTTGATCAGGCACGGTTTAGAAGAAAACCCGTTTGGAATGACACTTTTGTGGGCTGTCGCCTACAATTGCTGAGAAATGGCCGATTAGTTGGTTTATTCCTTGAAATTCATGAAAAATACGGTATCTGAGCAAGACAATCCCAGTTGATCAGGCATGGTTTAGAAGAAAACCCGTTTGGAATGACACTTTTGTGGGCTGTCGCCTACCATAGCTGAGATATGGCCGATTGGTTGGTTTATACCTTGAAATTCATGAAAAATACGGTATCTGAGCAAGACAATCCCAGTTGATCAGGCACGGTTTAGAAGAAAACCCGTTTGGAATGACACTTTTGTGGGCTGTCGCCTACAATTGCTGAGAAATAGCCGATTAGTTGGTTTATTCCTTGAAATTCATGAAAAATACGGTATCTGAGCAAGACAATCCCAGTTGATCAGGCACGGTTTAGAAGAAAACCCGTTTGGAATGACACTTTTGTGGGCTGTCGCCTACAATAGCTGAGATATGGCCGATTGGTTGGTTTATACCTTGAAATTCATGAAAAATACGGTATCTGAGCAAGACAATCCCAGTTGATCAGGCACGGTTTAGAAGAAAACCCGTTTGGAATGACACTTTTGTGGGCTGTCGCCTACAATTGCTGAGATATGGCCGATTGGCTGGTTTATTCCTTGAAATTCATGAAAAATGCGGTATCTGAGCAAGACAATCCCAGTTGATCAGGCACGGTTTAGAAGAAAACCCGTTTGGAATGACACTTTTGTGGGCTGTCGCCTACAATTGCCGAGATATGGCCGATTGGTTGGTTTATACCTTGAAATTCATGAAAAATACGGTATCTGAGCAAGACAATCCCAGTTGATCAGGCACGGTTTAGAAGAAAACCCGTTTGGAATGACACTTTTGTGGGCTGTCGCCTTCAATTGCTGAGATATGGCCGATTGGTTGGCTTATTCCTTGAAATTCATGAAAAATAAGTTATCTGAGCAAGACAATCCCAGTTGATCAGGCACGGTTTAGAAGAAAACCCGTTTGGAATGACACTTTTGTGGGCTGTCGCCTACAATTGCTGAGAAATGGCCGATTAGTTGGTTTATTCCTTGAAATTCATGAAAAATACGGTATCTGAGCAAGACAATCCCAGTTGATCAGGCACGGTTTAGAAGAAAACCCGTTTGGAATGACACTTTTGTGGGCTGTCGCCTACAATTGCTGAGATATGGCCGATTGGTTGTTTTATACCTTGAAATTCATGAAAAATACGGTATCTGAGCAAGACAATCCCAGTTGATCAGGCACGGTTTAGAAGAAAACCCGTTTGGAATGACACTTTTGTGGGCTGTCGCCTACAATAGCTGAGATATGGCCGATTGGTTGGTTTATACCTTGAAATTCATGAAAAATACGGTATCTGAGCAAGACAATCCCAGTTGATCAGGCACGGTTTAGAAGAAAACCCGTTTGGAATGACACTTTTGTGGGCTGTCGCCTACAATTGCTGAGAAATAGCCGATTAGTTGGTTTATTCCTTGAAATTCATGAAAAATACGGTATCTGAGCAAGACAATCCCAGTTGATCAGGCACGGTTTAGAAGAAAACCCGTTTGGAATGACACTTTTGTGGGCTGTCGCCTACAATAGCTGAGATATGGCCGATTGGTTGGTTTATACCTTGAAATTCATGAAAAATACGGTATCTGAGCAAGACAATCCCAGTTGATCAGGCACGGTTTAGAAGAAAACCCGTTTGGAATGACACTTTTGTGGGCTGTCGCCTACAATTGCTGAGATATGGCCGATTGGCTGGTTTATTCCTTGAAATTCATGAAAAATACGGTATCTGAGCAAGACAATCCCAGTTGATCAGGCACGGTTTAGAAGAAAACCCGTTTGGAATGACACTTTTGTGGGCTGTCGCCTACAATTGCCGAGATATGGCCGATTGGTTGGTTTATACCTTGAAATTCATGAAAAATACGGTATCTGAGCAAGACAATCCCAGTTGATCAGGCACGGTTTAGAAGAAAACCCGTTTGGAATGACACTTTTGTGGGCTGTCGCCTTCAATTGCTGAGATATGGCCGATTGGTTGGCTTATTCCTTGAAATTCATAAAAAATACGTTATCTGAGCAAGACAATCCCAGTTGATCAGGCACGGTTTAGAAGAAAACCCGTTTGGAATGACACTTTTGTGGGCTGTCGCCTACAATTGCTGAGATATGGCCGATTGGCTGGTTTATTCCTTGAAATTCATGAAAAATACGGTATCTGAGCAAGACAATCCCAGTTGATCAGGCACGGTTTAGAAGAAAACCCGTTTGGAATGACACTTTTGTGGGCTGTCGCCTACAATTGCTGAGATATGGCCGATTGGCTGGTTTATTCCTTGAAATTCATGAAAAATACGGTATCTGAGCAAGACAATCCCAGTTGATCAGGCACGGTTTAGAAGAAAACCCGTTTGGAATGACACTTTTGTGGGCTGTCGCCTACAATTGCCGAGATATGGCCGATTGGTTGGTTTATAACTTGAAATTCATGAAAAATACGGTATCTGAGCAAGACAATCCCAGTTGATCAGGCACGGTTTAGAAGAAAACCCGTTTGGAGTGACACTTTTGTGGGCTGTCGCCTTCAATTGCTGAGATATGGCCGATTGGTTGGCTTATTCCTTGAAATTCATGAAAAATACGTTATCTGAGCAAGACAATCCCAGTTGATCAGGCACGGTTTAGAAGAAAACCCGTTTGGAATGACACTTTTGTGGGCTGTCGCCTACAATTGCTGAGATATGGCCGATTGGCTGGTTTATTCCTTGAAATTCATGAAAAATACGGTATCTGAGCAAGACAATCCCAGTTGATCAGGCACGGTTTAGAAGAAAACCCGTTTGGAATGACACTTTTGTGGGCTGTCGCCTACAATTGCTGAGATATGGCCGATTGGCTGGTTTATTCCTTGAAATTCATGAAAAATACGGTATCTGAGCAAGACAATCCCAGTTGATCAGGCACGGTTTAGAAGAAAACCCGTTTGGAATGACACTTTTGTGGGCTGTCGCCTACAATTGCCGAGATATGGCCGATTGGTTGGTTTATACCTTGAAATTCATGAAAAATACGGTATCTGAGCAAGACAATCCCAGTTGATCAGGCACGGTTTAGAAGAAAACCCGTTTGGAGTGACACTTTTGTGGGCTGTCGCCTTCAATTGCTGAGATATGGCCGATTGGTTGGCTTATTCCTTGAAATTCATGAAAAATACGTTATCTGAGCAAGACAATCCCAGTTGATCAGGCACGGTTTAGAAGAAAACCCGTTTGGAATGACACTTTTGTGGGCTGTCGCCTACAATTGCTGAGATATGGCCGATTGGCTGGTTTATTCCTTGAAATTCATGAAAAATACGGTATCTGAGCAAGACAATCCCAGTTGATCAGGCACGGTTTAGAAGAAAACCCGTTTGGAATGACACTTTTGTGGGCTGTCGCCTACAATTGCTGAGATATGGCCAATTGGCTGGTTTATTCCTTGAAATTCATGATAAATACGGTATCTGAGCAAGACAATCCCAGTTGATCAGGCACGGTTTAGAAGAAAACCCGTTTGGAATGACACTTTTGTGGGCTGTCGCCTTCAATTGCTGAGATATGGCCGATTGGTTGGCTTATTCCTTGAAATTCATGAAAAATACGTTATCTGAGCAAGACAATCCCAGTTGATCAGGCACGGTTTAGAAGAAAACCCGTTTGGAATGACACTTTTGTGGGCTGTCGCCTACAATTGCTGAGATATGGCCGATTGGCTGGTTTATTCCTTGAAATTCATGAAAAATACGGTATCTGAGCAAGACAATCTCAGTTGATCAGGCACGGTTTCGAAAAAAACCCGTTTGGAATGACACTTTTGTGGGCTGTCGCCTACAATAGCTGAGATATGGCCGATTGGTTGGTTTATACCTTGAAATTCATGAAAAATACGGTATCTGAGCAAGACAATCCCAGTTGATCAGGCACGGTTTAGAAGAAAACCCGTTTGGAATGACACTTTTGTGGGCTGTCGCCTTACAATTGCTGAGAAATGGCCGATTAGTTGGTTTATACCTTGAAATTCATGAAAAATACGGTATCTGAGCAAGACAATCCCAGTTGATCAGGCACGGTTTAGAAGAAAACCCGTTTGGAATGACACTTTTGTGGGCTGTCGCCTACAATAGCTGAGATATGGCCGATTGGCTGGTTTATTCCTAGAAATTCATGAAAAATACGGCATCTGAGCAAGTCAATCCCAGTTGATCAGACACGGTTTAGAAGAAAACCCGTTTGGAATGACACTTTTGTGGGCTGTCGCCTTCAATAGCTGAGATATGGCCGATTGGTTGGCTTATTCCTTGAAATTCATGAAAAATACGTTATCTGAGCAAGACAATCCCAGTTGATCAGGCACGGTTTAGAAGAAAACCCGTTTGGAATGACACTTTTGTGGGCTGTCGCCTACAATTGCTGAGATATGGCCGATTGGCTGGTTTATTCCTTGAAATTCATGAAAAATACGGTATCTGAGCAAGACAATCCCAGTTGATCAGGCACGGTTTCGAAAAAAACCCGTTTGGAATGACACTTTTGTGGGCTGTCGCCTACAATAGCTGAGATATGGCCGATTGGTTGGTTTATACCTTGAAATTCATGAAAAATACGGTATCTGAGCAAGACAATCCCAGTTGATCAGGCACGGTTTAGAAGAAAACCCGTTTGGAATGACACTTTTGTGGGCTGTCGCCTACAATTGCTGAGAAATGGCCGATTAGTTGGTTTATACCTTGAAATTCATGAAAAATACGGTATCTGAGCAAGACAATCCCAGTTGATCAGGCACGGTTTAGAAGAAAACCCGTTTGGAATGACACTTTTGTGGGCTGTCGCCTTCAATTGCTGAGATATGGCCGATTGGTTGGCTTATTCCTTGAAATTCATGAAAAATACGGTATCTGAGCAAGACAATCCCAGTTGATCAGGCACGGTTTAGAAGAAAACCCGTTTGGAGTGACACTTTTGTGGGCTGTCGCCTTCAATTGCTGAGATATGGCCGATTGGTTGGCTTATTCCTTGAAATTCATGAAAAATACGTTATCTGAGCAAGACAATCCCAGTTGATCAGGCACGGTTTAGAAGAAAACCCGTTTGGAATGACACTTTTGTGGGCTGTCGCCTACAATTGCTGAGATATGGCCGATTGGCTGGTTTATTCCTTGAAATTCATGAAAAATACGGTATCTGAGCAAGACAATCCCAGTTGATCAGGCACGGTTTAGAAGAAAACCCGTTTGGAATGACACTTTTGTGGGCTGTCGCCTACAATTGCTGAGATATGGCCAATTGGCTGGTTTATTCCTTGAAATTCATGATAAATACGGTATCTGAGCAAGACAATCCCAGTTGATCAGGCACGGTTTAGAAGAAAACCCGTTTGGAATGACACTTTTGTGGGCTGTCGCCTACAATAGCTGAGATATGGCCGATTGGTTGGTTTATACCTTGAAATTCATGAAAAATACGGTATCTGAGCAAGACAATCCAAGTTGATCAGGCACGGTTTAGAAGAAAACCCGTTTGGAATGACACTTTTGTGGGCTGTCGCCTTCAATTGCTGAGATATGGCCGATTGGTTGGCTTATTCCTTGAAATTCATGAAAAATACGTTATCTGAGCAAGACAATCCCAGTTGATCAGGCACGGTTTAGAAGAAAACCCGTTTGGAATGACACTTTTGTGGGCTGTCGCCTACAATTGCTGAGATATGGCCGATTGGTTGGTTTATACCTTGAAATTCATGAAAAATACGGTATCTGAGCAAGACAATCCCAGTTGATCAGGCACGGTTTAGAAGAAAACCCGTTTGGAATGACACTTTTGTGGGCTGTCGCCTACAATAGCTGAGATATGGCCGATTGGTTGGTTTATTCCTTGAAATTCATGAAAAATACGGTATCTGAGCAAGACAATCCCAGTTGATCAGGCACGGTTTAGAAGAAAACCCGTTTGGAATGACACTTTTGTGGGCTGTCGCCTTCAATTGCTGAGATATGGCCGCTTGGTTGGCTTATTCCTTGAAATTCATGAAAAATACGTTATCTGAGCAAGACAATCCCAGTTGATCAGGCACGGTTTAGAAGAAAACCCGTTTGGAATGACACTTTTGTGGGCTGTCGCCTACAATTGCTGAGATATGGCCGATTGGTTGGTTTATACCTTGAAATTCATCAAAAATACGGTATCTGAGCAAGACAATCCCAGTTGATCAGGCACGGTTTAGAAGAAAACCCGTTTGGAATGACACTTTTGTGGGCTGTCGCCTACAATTGCTGAGAAATGGCCGATTAGTTGGTTTATTCCTTGAAATTCATGAAAAATACGGTATCTGAGCAAGACAATCCCAGTTGATCAGGCACGGTTTAGAAGAAAACCCGTTTGGAGTGACACTTTTGTGGGCTGTCGCCTTCAATTGCTGAGATATGGCCGATTGGTTGGCTTATTCCTTGAAATTCATGAAAAATACGTTATCTGAGCAAGACAATCCCAGTTGATCAGGCACGGTTTAGAAGAAAACCCGTTTGGAATGACACTTTTGTGGGCTGTCGCCTACAATTGCTGAGATATGGCCGATTGGCTGGTTTATTCCTTGAAATTCATGAAAAATACGGTATCTGAGCAAGACAATCCCAGTTGATCAGGCACGGTTTAGAAGAAAACCCGTTTGGAATGACACTTTTGTGGGCTGTCGCCTACAATTGCTGAGATATGGCCAATTGGCTGGTTTATTCCTTGAAATTCATGATAAATACGGTATCTGAGCAAGACAATACCAGTTGATCAGGCACGGTTTAGAAGAAAACCCGTTTGGAATGACACTTTTGTGGGCTGTCGCCTACAATAGCTGAGATATGGCCGATTGGTTGGTTTATACCTTGAAATTCATGAAAAATACGGTATCTGAGCAAGACAATCCCAGTTGATCAGGCACGGTTTAGAAGAAAACCCGTTTGGAATGACACTTTTGTGGGCTGTCGCCTTCAATTGCTGAGATATGGCCGATTGGTTGGTTTATTCCTTGAAATTCATGAAAAATACGTTATCTGAGCAAGACAATCCCAGTTGATCAGGCACGGTTTAGAAGAAAACCCGTTTGGAATGACACTTTTGTGGGCTGTCGCCTACAATTGCTGAGATATGGCCGATTGGTTGGTTTATACCTTGAAATTCATGAAAAATACGGTATCTGAGCAAGACAATCCCAGTTGATCAGGCACGGTTTAGAAGAAAACCCGTTTGGAATGACACTTTTGTGGGCTGTCGCCTACAATAGCTGAGATATGGCCGATTGGTTGGTTTATTCCTTGAAATTCATGAAAAATACGGTATCCGAGCAAGACAATCCCAGTTGATCAGGCACGGTTTAGAAGAAAACCCGTTTCGAATGACACTTTTGTGGGCTGTCGCCTTCAATTGCTGAGATATGGCCGCTTGGTTGGCTTATTCCTTGAAATTCATGAAAAATACGTTATCTGAGCAAGACAATCCCAGTTGATCAGGCACGGTTTAGAAGAAAACCCGTTTGGAATGACACTTTTGTGGGCTGTCGCCTACAATTGCTGAGATATGGCCGATTGGTTGGTTTATACCTTGAAATTCATGAAAAATACGGTATCTGAGCAAGACAATCCCAGTTGATCAGGCACGGTTTAGAAGAAAACCCGTTTGGAATGACACTTTTGTGGGCTGTCGCCTACAATTGCTGACAAATGGCCGATTAGTTTGTTTATACCTTGAAATTCATGAAAAATACGGTATCTGAGCAAGACAATCCCAGCTGATCAGGCACGGTTTAGAAGAAAACCCGTTTGGAATGACACTTTTGTGGGCTGTCGGCTACAATAGCTGAGATATGGCCGATTGGCTGGTTTATTCCTTGAAATTCATGAAAAATACGGTATCTGAGCAAGTCAATCCCAGTTGATCAGGCACGGTTTAGAAGAAAACCCGTTTGGAATGACACTTTTGTGGGCTGTCGCCTTCAATTGCTGAGATATGGCCGGATGGTTGGCTTATTCCTTGAAATTAATGAAAAATACGTTATCTGAGCAAGACAATCCCAGTTGATCAGGCACGGTTTAGAAGAAAACCCGTTTGGAATGACACTTTTGTGGGCTGTCGCCTACAATTGCTGAGATATGGCCGATTGGCTGGTTTATTCCTTGAAATTCATGAAAAATACGGTATCTGAGCAAGACAATCCCAGTTGATCAGGCACGGTTTCGAAAAAAAACCCGTTTGGAATGACACTTTTGTGGGCTGTCGCCTACAATAGCTGAGATATGGCCGATTGGTTGGTTTATACCTTGAAATTCATGAAAAATACGGTATCTGAGCAAGACAATCCCAGTTGATCAGGCACGGTTTAGAAGAAAACCCGTTTGGAATGACACTTTTGTGGGCTGTCGCCTACAATTGCTGAGAAATGGCCGATTAGTTGGTTTATTCCTTGAAATTCATGAAAAATACGGTATCTGAGCAAGACAATCCCAGTTGATCAGGCACGGTTTAGAAGAAAACCCGTTTGGAATGACACTTTTGTGGGCTGTCGCCTTCAATTGCTGAGATATGGCCGATTGGTTGGTTTATTCCTTGAAATTCATGAAAAATACGTTATCTGAGCAAGACAATCCCAGTTGATCAGGCACGGTTTAGAAGAAAACCCGTTTGGAATGACACTTTTGTGGGCTGTCGCCTACAATTGCTGAGATATGGCCGATTGGCTGGTTTATTCCTTGAAATTCATGAAAAATACGGTATCTGAGCAAGACAATCCCAGTTGATCAGGCACGGTTTCGAAAAAAACCCGTTTGGAATGACACTTTTGTGGGCTGTCGCCTACAATAGCTGAGATATGGCCGATTGGTTTGTTTATACCTTGAAATTCATGAAAAATACGGTATCTGAGCAAGACAATCCCAGTTGATCAGGCACGGTTTAGAAGAAAACCCGTTTGGAATGACACTTTTGTGGGCTGTCGCCTACAATTGCTGAGATATGGCCGATTGGTTGGTTTATTCCTTGAAATTCATGAAAAATACGGTATCTGAGCAAGACAATCCCAGTTGATCAGGCACGGTTTAGAAGAAAACCCGTTTGGAATGACACTTTTGTGGGCTGTCGCCTACAATTGCTGAGATATGGCCGATTGGCTGGTTTATTCCTTGAAATTCATGAAAAATACGGTATCTGAGCAAGACAATCCTAGTTGATCAGGCACGGTTTAGAAGAAAACCCGTTTGGAATGACACTTTTGTGGGCTGTCGCCTACAATTGCTGAGATATGGCCGATTGGCTGGTTTATTCCTTGAAATTCATGAAAAATACGGTATCTGAGCAAGACAATCCCAGTTGATCAGGCACGGTTTAGAAGAAAACCCGTTTGGAAAGACTCTTTTGTGGGCTGTAGCCTACACTTGTTCAGATATGGCCGATTGGTTGGTTTATACCTTGAAATTCATGCAAAATACGGTATCTGAGCAAGACAATCCCAGTTGATCAGGCACGGTTTAGAAGAAAACCCGTTTGGAATGACACTTTTGTGGGCTGTCGCCTACAATTGCTGAGATATGGCCGATTGGTTGGTTTATTCCTTGAAATTCATGAAAAATACGGTATCTGAGCAAGACAATCCCAGTTGATTAGGCACGGTTTAGAAGAAAACCAGTTTGGAATGACACTTTTGTGGGCTGTCGCCTACAATTGCTGAGATATGGCCGATTGGCTGGTTTATTCCTTGAAATTCATGAAAAATACGGTATCTGAGCAAGACAATCCCAGTTGATCAGGCACGGTTTAGAAGAAAACCCGTTTGGAAAGACTCTTTTGTGGGCTGTAGCCTACACTTGTTCAGATATGGCCGATTGGTTGGTTTATACCTTGAAATTCATGTAAAATACGGTATCTGAGCAAGACAATCCCAGTTGATCAGGCACGGTTTAGAAGAAAACCCGTTTGGAATGACACTTTTGTGGGCTGTCGCCTACAATTGCTGAGATATGGCCGATTGGTTGGTTTATTCCTTGAAATTCATGAAAAATACGGTATCTGAGCAAGACAATCCCAGTTGATTAGGCACGGTTTAGAAGAAAACCAGTTTGGAATGACACTTTTGTGGGCTGTCGCCTACAATTGCTGAGATATGGCCGATTGGCTGGTTTATTCCTTGAAATTCATGAAAAATACGGTATCTGAGCAAGACAATCCCAGTTGATCAGGCACGGTTTAGAAGAAAACCCGTTTGGAAAGACTCTTTTGTGGGCTGTAGCCTACACTTGTTCAGATATGGCCGATTGGTTGGTTTATACCTTGAAATTCATGCAAAATACGGTATCTGAGCAAGACAATCCCAGTTGATCAGGCACGGTTTAGAAGAAAACCCGTTTGGAATGACACTTTTGTGGGCTGTCGCCTACAATTGCTGAGATATGGCCGATTGGTTGGTTTATTCCTTGAAATTCATGAAAAATACGGTATCTGAGCAAGACAATCCCAGTTGATCAGGCACGGTTTAGAAGAAAACCCGTTTGGAAAGACTCTTTTGTGGGCTGTAGCCTACACTTGTTCAGATATGGCCGATTGGTTGGTTTATACCTTGAAATTCATGCAAAATACGGTATCTGAGCAAGACAATCCCAGTTGATCAGGCACGGTTTAGAAGAAAACCAGTTTGGAATGACACTTTTGTGGGCTGTCGCCTACAATTGCTGAGATATGGCCGATTGGCTGGTTTATTCCTTGAAATTCATGAAAAATACGGTATCTGAGCAAGACAATCGCAGTTGATTAGGCACGGTTTAGAAGAAAACCAGTTTGGAATGACACTTTTGTGGGCTGTCGCCTACAATTGCTGAGATATGGCCGATTGGTTGGTTTATACCTTGAAATTCATGCAAAATACGGTATCTGAGCAAGACAATCCCAGTTGATTAGGCACGGTTTAGAAGAAAACCAGTTTGGAATGACACTTTTGTGGGCTGTCGCCTACAATTGCTGAGATATGGCCGATTGGTTGGTTTATTCCTTGAAATTCATGAAAAATACGGTATCTGAGCAAGACAATCCCAGTTGATTAGGCACGGTTTAGAAGAAAACCCGTTTGGAATGACACTTTTGTGGGCTGTCGCCTACAATTGCTGAGATATGGCCGATTGGTTGGTTTATTCCTTGAAATTCATGAAAAATACGGTATCTGAGCAAGACAATCCCAGTTGATCAGGCACGGTTTAGAAGAAAACCCGTTTGGAAAGACTCTTTTGTGGGCTGTAGCCTACACTTGTTCAGATATGGCCGATTGGTTGGTTTATACCTTGAAATTCATGCAAAATACGGTATCTGAGCAAGACAATCCCAGTTGATCAGGCACGGTTTAGAAGAAAACCCGTTTGGAAAGACTCTTTTGTGGGCTGTAGCCTACACTTGTTCAGATATGGCCGATTGGTTGGTTTATACCTTGAAATTCATGCAAAATACGGTATCTGAGCAAGACAATCCCAGTTGATCAGGCACGGTTTAGAAGAAAACCAGTTTGGAATGACACTTTTGTGGGCTGTCGCCTACAATTGCTGAGATATGGCCGATTGGCTGGTTTATTCCTTGAAATTCATGAAAAATACGGTATCTGAGCAAGACAATCCCAGTTGATTAGGCACGGTTTAGAAGAAAACCAGTTTGGAATGACACTTTTGTGGGCTGTCGCCTACAATTGCTGAGATATGGCCGATTGGTTGGTTTATTCCTTGAAATTCATGAAAAATACGGTATCTGAGCAAGACAATCCCAGTTGATCAGCCACGGTTTAGAAGAAAACCCGTTTGGAATGACACTTTTGTGGGCTGTCGCCTACAATTGCTGAGATATGGCCGAGTGGTTGGTTTATTCCTTGAAATTCATGAAAAATGCGGAATCTGAGCAAGACAATCCCAGTTGATCAGGCACGGTTTAGAAGAAAACCCGTTTGGAATGACACTTTTGTTGGCTTTCGCCTACAATGGCTGAGATATGGCCGAGTGGTTGGTTTATTCCTTGAAATTCATGAAAATTACTTTATCTGAGCTAGACAATCCCAGTTGATCAGGCACGGTTTAGAAGAAAACCCGTTCGGAATGACACTTTTGTGGGCCTTCGCCTACAATTGCTGAGATATGGCCGATTGGTTGGTTTATTCCTTGAAATTCATGAAAAATAAGGTATCTGAGCAAGACAATCGCAGTTGATCAGGCACGGTTTAGAAGAAAACCCGTTTGGAATGACACTTTTGTGAGCTGTCGCCTACAATTGCTGAGATATGTCCGATTGGTTGGCTTATACTTTGAAATTCATGAAAAATACGGTATCTGAGCAAGACAATCCCAGTTGATCAGGCACGGTTTAGAAGAAAACCCGTTTGGAATGACACTTTTGTGGGCTGTCGCCTACAATTGCTGAGATATGGGCGATTGGTTGGTTTATACCTTGAAATTCATGAAAAATAGGGTATCTGAGCAAGACAATCCCAGTTGATCAGCCACAGTTTAGAAGAAAACCCGTTTGGAATGACACTTTTGTGGGTTGTCGCCTACAATTGCTGAGATATGGCCGAGTGGTTGGTTTATTCCTTGAAATTCATGAAAAATACGGTATCTGAGCAAGACAATCCCAGTTGATCAGGCACGGTTTAGAAGAAAACCCGTTTGGAAAGACTCTTTTGTAGGCTGTCGCCTACAATTGCTGGGATATGGCCGATTGGTTGGTTTTTTCCTTGAAATTCATGAAAAATAGGGTATCTGAGCAAGACAATCCCAGTTGATCAGCCACAGTTTAGAAGAAAACCCGTTTGGAATGACACTTTTGTGGGTTGTCGCCTACAATTGCTGAGATATGGCCGAGTGGTTGGTTTATTCCTTGAAATTCATGAAAAATACGGTATCTGAGCAAGACAATCCCAGTTGATCAGGCACGGTTTAGAAGAAAACCCGTTTGGAATGACACTTTTGTGGGCTGTCGCCTACAATTGCTGAGATATGGCCGATTGGTTGGCTTATACTTTGAAATTCATGAAAAATACGGTATCTGAGCAAGACAATCCCAGTTGATCAGGCACGGTTTAGAAGGAAACCCGTTTGGAATGACACTTTTGTGAGCTGTCGCCTACAATTGCTGAGATATGTCCTATTGGTTGGTTTATACCTTGAAATTCATGAAAAATACGGTATCTGAGCAAGACAATCCCAGTTGATCAGGCACGGTTTAGAAGAAAACCCGTTTGGAATGACACTTTTGTGGGCTGTAGCCTACACTTGCTGAGATATGGCCGATTGGTTGGTTTATACCTTGAAATTCATGAAAAATACGGTATCTGAGCAAGACAATCCCAGTTGACCAGGCACGGTTTAGAACAAAACCCGTTTGGAATGACACTTTTGTGGGCTGTCGCCTACAATTGCTGAGATATGGCCGATTGGTTGGTTTATTCCTTGAAATTCATGAAAAATAGGGTATCTGAGCAAGACAATCCCAGTTGATCAGCCACAGTTTAGAAGAAAACCCGTTTGGAATGACACTTTTGTGGGTTGTCGCCTACAATTGCTGAGATATGGCCGAGTGGTTGGTTTATTCCTTGAAATTCATGAAAAATACGGTATCTGAGCAAGACAATCCCAGTTGATCAGGCACGGTTTAGAAGAAAACCCGTTTGGAAAGACTCTTTTGTAGGCTGTCGCCTACAATTGCTGGGATATGGCCGATTGGTTGGTTTTTTCCTTGAAATTCATGAAAAATACGGTATCTGAGCAAGACAATCCCAGTTGATCAGGCACGGTTTAGAAGAAAACCCGTTTGGAATGACACTTTTGTGGGCTGTCGCCTACAATTGCTGAGATATGGCCGATTGGTTGGTTTATTCCTTGAAATTCATGCAAAATACGTTATCTGAGCAAGACAAGCCCAGTTGACCAGGCACGGTTTAGAAGAAAACCCGTTTGGAAAGACACTTTTGTAGGCTGTCGCCTACAATTGCTGAGTTATGGCCGATTAGTTGGTTTATTCCTTGAAATTCATGAAAAATACGGTATCTGAGCAAGACAATCCCAGTTGATCAGGCACGGTTTAGAAGAAAACCCGTTTGGAATGACACTTTTGTGGGCTGTCGCCTACAAGTCCTGAGATATGTCCGATTGGTTGGTTTATACCTTGAAATTCATGAAAAATACGTTATCTGAGCAAGACAATCCCAGTTGATCAGGCACAGTTTCGAAGAAAACCCGTTTGGAATGTCACTTTTGTGGGCTGTCGCCTACAATTGCTGAGATATGGCCGATTGGTTGGTTTATAACTTGAAATTCATGAAAAATACGTTATCTGAGCAAGACAATCCCAGTTGATCAGGCACGGTTTAGAAGAAAAACCCGTTCGGAATGACACTTTTGTGGGCCTTCGCCTACAATTGCTGAGATATGGCCGATTGGTTGGTTTATTCCTTGAAATTCATGAAAAATACGGTATCTGAGCAAGACAATCGCAGTTGATCAGGCACGGTTTAGAAGAAAACCCGTTTGGAATGACACTTTTGTGGGCTGTCGCCTACAATTGCTGAGATATGGCCGATTGGTTGGTTTATTCCTTGAAATTCATGAAAAATACGGTATCTGAGCAAGACAATCGCAGTTGATTAGGCACGGTTTAGAAGAAAACCCGTTTGGAATGACACTTTTGTGGGCTGTCGCCTACAATTGCTGAGATATGGCCGATTGGCTGGTTTATTCCTTGAAATTCATGAAAAATACGGTATCTGAGCAAGACAGTCCCAGTTGATCAGGCACAGTTTAGAAGAAAACCCGTTTGGAATGACACTTTTGTGGGCTGTCGCCTACAATTGCTGAGATATGGCCGATTGGTTGGTTTATTCCTTGAAATTCATGAAAAATACGGTATCTGAGCAAGACAATCCCAGTTGATTAGGCACGGTTTAGAAGAAAACCCGTTTGGAATGACACTTTTGTGGGCTGTCGCCTACAATTGCTGAGATATGGCCGATTAGCTGGTTTATTCCTTGAAATTCATGAAAAATACGGTATCTGAGCAAGACAATCCCAGTTGATCAGGCACAGTTTCGAAGAAAACCCGTTTGGAATGACACTTTTGTGGGCTGTCGCCTACAATTGCTGAGATATGGCCGATTGGTTGGTTTATAACTTGAAATTCATGAAAAATACGTTATCTGAGCAAGACAATCCCAGTTGATCAGGCACGGTTTAGAAGAAAAACCCGTTTGGAATGACACTTTTGTGGGTTGTCGCCTACAATTGCTGAGATATGGCCCAGTGGTTGGTTTATTCCTTGAAATTCATGAAAAATAAGGTATCTGAGCAAGACAATCCCAGTTGATCAGGCACGGTTTAGAAGAAAACCCGTTTGGAATGACACTTTTGTGGGCTGTCGCCTACAATTGCTGAGATATGGCCGATTGGTTGGTTTATACCTTGAAATTCATGAAAAATAGGGTATCTGAGCAAGACAATCCCAGTTGATCAGCCACAGTTTAGAACAAAACCCGTTTGGAATGACACTTTTGTGGGTTGTCGCCTACAATTGCTGAGATATGGCCGAGTGGTTGGTTTATTCCTTGAAATTCATGAAAAATACGGTATCTGAGCAAGACAATCCCAGTTGATCAGGCACGGTTTAGAAGAAAACCCGTTTGGAATGACACTTTTGTGGGCTGTCGCCTACAATTGCTGAGATATGGCCGATTGGTTGGTTTATTCCTTGAAATTCATGAAAAATACGGTATCTGAGCAAGACAATCCCAGTTGATCAGGCACGGTTTAGAAGAAAACCCTTTTGGAATGACACTTTTGTAGGCTGTCGCCTACAATTGCTGAGATATGGCCGAGTGGTTGGTTTATTCCTTGAAATTAATGAAAAATACGGTATCTGAGCAAGACAATCCCAGTTGATCAGGCACGGTTTAGAAGAAAACCCGTTTGGAAAGACTCTTTTGAAGGCTGTCGCCTACAATTGCTGAGATATGGCCGAGTGGTTGGTTTATTCCTTAAAATTCGTGAAAAATACGTTATCTGAGCAAGACAATCCCAGTTGACCAGGCACGGTTTAGAAGAAAACCCGTTTGGAAAGACACTTTTGTAGGCTGTCGCCTACAATTGCTGAGATATGGCCGATTGGTTGGTTTATAACTTGAAATTCATGAAAAATACGGTATCTGAGCAAGACAATCCCAGTTGATCAGGCACAGTTTCGAAGAAAACCCGTTTGGAATGACACTTTTGTGGGTTGTCGCCTACAATTGCTGAGATATGGCCGATTGGTTGGTTTATAACTTGAAATTCATGAAAAATACGTTATCTGAGCAAGACAATCCCAGTTGATCAGGCACGGTTTAGAAGAAAAACTCGTTTGGAATGACACTTTTGTGGGTTGTCGCCTACAATTGCTGAGATATGGCCCAGTGGTTGGTTTATTCCTTGAAATTCATGAAAAATAAGGTATCTGAGCAAGACAATCCCAGTTGATCAGGCACGGTTTAGAAGAAAACCCGTTTGGAATGACACTTTTGTGGGCTGTCGCCTACAATTGCTGAGATATGGCCGATTGGTTGGTTTATTCCTTGAAATTCATGAAAAATACGGTATCTGAGCAAGACAATCCCAGTTGATTAGGCACGGTTTAGAAGAAAACCCGTTTGGAATGACACTTTTGTGGGCTGTCGCCTACAATTGCTGAGATATGGCCGATTGGCTGGTTTATTCCTTGAAATTCATGAAAAATACGGTATCTGAGCAAGACAATCCCAGTTGATCAGGCACAGTTTCGAAGAAAACCCGTTTGGAATGACACTTTTGTGGGCTGTCGCCTACAATTGCTGAGATATGGCCGATTGGTTGGTTTATAACTTGAAATTCATGAAAAATACGTTATCTGAGCAAGACAATCCCAGTTGATCAGGCACGGTTTAGAAGAAAAACCCGTTTGGAATGACACTTTTGTGGGTTGTCGCCTACAATTGCTGAGATATGGCCCAGTGGTTGGTTTATTCCTTGAAATTCACGAAAAATAAGGTATCTGAGCAAGACAATCCCAGTTGATCAGGCACGGTTTAGAAGAAAACCCGTTTGGAATGACACTTTTGTGGGCTGTCGCCTACAATTGCTGAGATATGGCCGATTGGTTGGTTTATAACTTGAAATTCATGAAAAATACGTTATCTGAGCAAGACAATCCCAGTTGATCAGGCACGGTTTAGAAGAAAAACCCGTTTGGAATGACACTTTTGTGGGTTGTCGCCTACAATTGCTGAGATATGGCCCAGTGGTTGGTTTATTCCTTGAAATTCATGAAAAATAAGGTATCTGAGCAAGACAATCCCAGTTGATCAGGCACGGTTTAGAAGAAAACCCGTTTGGAATGACACTTTTGTGGGTTGTCGCCTACAATTGCTGAGATATGGCCGAGTGGTTGGTTTATTCCTTGAAATTCATGAAAAATACGGTATCTGAGCAAGACAATCCCAGTTGATCAGGCACGGTTTAGAAGAAAACCCGTTTGGAAAGACTCTTTTGAAGGCTGTCGCCTACAATTGCTGAGATATGGCCGAGTGGTTGGTTTATTCCTTAAAATTCGTGAAAAATACGTTATCTGAGCAAGACAATCCCAGTTGACCAGGCACGGTTTAGAAGAAAACCCGTTTGGAAAGACACTTTTGTAGGCTGTCGCCTACAATTGCTGAGATATGGCCGATTGGTTGGTTTATAACTTGAAATTCATGAAAAATACGGTATCTGAGCAAGACAATCCCAGTTGATCAGGCACAGTTTCGAAGAAAACCCGTTTGGAATGACACTTTTGTGGGCTGTCGCCTACAATTGCTGAGATATGGCCGATTGGTTGGTTTATAACTTGAAATTCATGAAAAATACGTTATCTGAGCAAGACAATCCCAGTTGATCAGGCACGGTTTAGAAGAAAAACTCGTTTGGAATGACACTTTTGTGGGTTGTCGCCTACAATTGCTGAGATATGGCCCAGTGGTTGGTTTATTCCTTGAAATTCATGAAAAATAAGGTATCTGAGCAAGACAATCCCAGTTGATCAGGCACGGTTTAGAAGAAAACCCGTTTGGAATGACACTTTTGTGGGCTGTCGCCTACAATTGCTGAGATATGGCCGATTGGTTGGTTTATTCCTTGAAATTCATGAAAAATACGGTATCTGAGCAAGACAATCCCAGTTGATTAGGCACGGTTTAGAAGAAAACCCGTTTGGAATGACACTTTTGTGGGCTGTCGCCTACAATTGCTGAGATATGGCCGATTGGCTGGTTTATTCCTTGAAATTCATGAAAAATACGGTATCTGAGCAAGACAATCCCAGTTGATCAGGCACAGTTTCGAAGAAAACCCGTTTGGAATGACACTTTTGTGGGCTGTCGCCTACAATTGCTGAGATATGGCCGATTGGTTGGTTTATAACTTGAAATTCATGAAAAATACGTTATCTGAGCAAGACAATCCCAGTTGATCAGGCACGGTTTAGAAGAAAAACCCGTTTGGAATGACACTTTTGTGGGTTGTCGCCTACAATTGCTGAGATATGGCCCAGTGGTTGGTTTATTCCTTGAAATTCACGAAAAATAAGGTATCTGAGCAAGACAATCCCAGTTGATCAGGCACGGTTTAGAAGAAAACCCGTTTGGAATGACACTTTTGTGGGCTGTCGCCTACAATTGCTGAGATATGGCCGATTGGTTGGTTTATACCTTGAAATTCATGAAAAATAGGGTATCTGAGCAAGACAATCCCAGTTGATCAGCCACAGTTTAGAAGAAAACCCGTTTGGAATGACACTTTTGTGGGTTGTCGCCTACAATTGCTGAGATATGGCCGAGTGGTTGGTTTATTCCTTGAAATTCATGAAAAATACGGTATCTGAGCAAGACAATCCCAGTTGATCAGGCTCGGTTTAGAAGAAAACCCGTTTGGAATGACACTTTTGTGGGCTGTCGCCTACAATTGCTGAGATATGGCCGATTGGTTGGTTTATTCCTTGAAATTCATGAAAAATACGGTATCTGAGCAAGACAATCCCAGTTGATCAGGCACGGTTTAGAAGAAAACCCTTTTGGAATGACACTTTTGTAGGCTGTCGCCTACAATTGCTGAGATATGGCCGAGTGGTTGGTTTATTCCTTGAAATTCATGAAAAATACGGTATCTGAGCAAGACAATCCCAGTTGATCAGGCACGGTTTAGAAGAAAACCAGATTGGAATGACACTTTTGTGGGCTGTCGCCTACAATTGCTGAGATATGGCCGAGTGGTTGGTTTATTCCTTAAAATTCGTGAAAAATACGTTATCTGAGCAAGACAATCCCAGTTGACCAGGCACGGTTTAGAAGAAAACCCGTTTGGAAAGACACTTTTGTAGGCTGTCGCCTACAATTGCTGAGATATGGCCGATTGGTTGGTTTATTCCTTGAAATTCATGAAAAATAGGGTATCTGAGCAAGACAATCCCAGTTGATCAGCCACGGTTTAGAAGAAAACCCGTTTGGAATGACACTTTTGTGGGCTGTCGCCTACAATTGCCGAGATATGGCCGAGTGGTTGGTTTATTCCTTGAAATTCATGTAAAATACGGTATCTGAGCAAGACAATCCCAGTTAATCAGACACGGTTTAGAAGAAAACCCGTTTGGAATGACACTTTTGTGGGCTGTCGCCAACAATTGCTGACATATGGCCGATTGGTTGGTTTATTCCTTGAAATTCATGAAAAATACGGTATCTGAGCAAGACAATCGCAGTTGATTAGGCACGGTTTAGAAGAAAACCCGTTTGGAATGACACTTTTGTGGGCTGTCGCCTACAATTGCTGAGATATGGCCGAGTGGTTGGTTTATTCCTTGAAATTCATGTAAAATACGGTATCTGAGCAAGACAATCCCAGTTAATCAGACACGGTTTAGAAGAAAACCCGTTTGGAATGACACTTTTGTGGGCTGTCGCCAACAATTGCTGAGATATGGCCGATTGGTTGGTTTATTCCTTGAAATTCATGAAAAATACGGTATCTGAGCAAGACAATCGCAGTTGATTAGGCACGGTTTAGAAGAAAACCCGTTTGGAATGACACTTTTGTGGGCTGTCGCCTACAATTGCTGAGATATGGCCGATTGGCTGGTTTATTCCTTGAAATTCATGAAAAATACGGTATCTGAGCAAGACAATCCCAGTTGATCAGGCACGGTTTAGAAGAAAACCCGTTTGGAAAGACTCTTTTGTGGGCTGTAGCCTACACTTGTTCAGATATGGCCGATTGGTTGGTTTATACCTTGAAATTCATGCAAAATACGGTATCTGAGCAAGACAATCCCAGTTGATCAGGCACGGTTTAGAAGAAAACCCGTTTGGAATGACACTTTTGTGGGCTGTCGCCTACAATTGCTGAGATATGGCCGATTGGTTGGTTTATTCCTTGAAATTCATGAAAAATACGGTATCTGAGCAAGACAATCCCAGTTGATTAGGCACGGTTTAGAAGAAAACCAGTTTGGAATGACACTTTTGTGGGCTGTCGCCTACAATTGCTGAGATATGGCCGATTGGCTGGTTTATTCCTTGAAATTCATGAAAAATACGGTATCTGAGCAAGACAATCCCAGTTGATCAGGCACGGTTTAGAAGAAAACCCGTTTGGAAAGACTCTTTTGTAGGCTGTCGCCTACAATTGCTGAGATATGGCCGATTGGTTGGTCGATTCCTTGAAATTCATGAAAAATACGGTATCTGAGCAAGACAATCCCAGTTGATCAGGCACGGTTTAGAAGAAAACCCGTTTGGAATGACACTTTTGTAGACTGTCGCCTACAATTGCTGAGATATGGCCGATTGGTTGGTTTATACCTTGAAATTCATGAAAAATAGGGTATCTGAGCAAGACAATCCCAGTTGATCAGCCACAGTTTAGAAGAAAACCCGTTTGGAATGACACTTTTGTGGGTTGTCGCCTACAATTGCTGAGATATGGCCGAGTGGTTGGTTTATTCCTTGAAATTCATGAAAAATACGGTATCTGAGCAAGACAATCCCAGTTGATCAGGCTCGGTTTAGAAGAAAACCCGTTTGGAATGACACTTTTGTGGGCTGTCGCCTACAATTGCTGAGATATGGCCGATTGGTTGGTTTATTCCTTGAAATTCAAGAAAAATACGGTATCTGAGCAAGACAATCCCAGTTGATCAGGCACGGTTTAGAAGAAAAACCCGTTTGGAATGACACTTTTGTGGGTTGTCGCCTACAATTGCTGAGATATGGCCCAGTGGTTGGTTTATTCCTTGAAATTCACGAAAAATAAGGTATCTGAGCAAGACAATCCCAGTTGATCAGGCACGGTTTAGAAGAAAACCCGTTTGGAATGACACTTTTGTGGGCTGTCGCCTACAATTGCTGAGATATGGCCGATTGGTTGGTTTATACCTTGAAATTCATGAAAAATAGGGTATCTGAGCAAGACAATCCCAGTTGATCAGCCACAGTTTAGAAGAAAACCCGTTTGGAACGACACTTTTGTGGGTTGTCGCCTACAATTGCTGAGATATGGCCGAGTGGTTGGTTTATTCCTTGAAATTCATGAAAAATACGGTATCTGAGCAAGACAATCCCAGTTGATCAGGCTCGGTTTAGAAGAAAACCCGTTTGGAATGACACTTTTGTGGGCTGTCGCCTACAATTGCTGAGATATGGCCGATTGGTTGGTTTATTCCTTGAAATTCATGAAAAATACGGTATCTGAGCAAGACAATCCCAGTTGATCAGGCACGGTTTAGAAGAAAACCCGTTTGGAATGACACTTTTGTAGGCTGTCGCCTACAATTGCTGAGATATGGCCGAGTGGTTGGTTTATTCCTTGAAATTCATGAAAAATACGGTATCTGAGCAAGATAATCCCAGTTGATCAGGCACGGTTTAGAAGAAAACCAGTTTGGAATGACACTTTTGTGGGCTGTCGCCTACAATTGCTGAGATATGGCCGAGTGGTTGGTTTATTCCTTAAAATTCGTGAAAAATACGTTATCTGAGCAAGACAATCCCAGTTGACCAGGCACGGTTTAGAAGAAAACCCGTTTGGAAAGACACTTTTGTAGGCTGTCGCCTACAATTGCTGAGATATGGCCGATTGGTTGGTTTATTCCTTGAAATTCATGAAAAATAGGGTATCTGAGCAAGACAATCCCAGTTGATCAGCCACGGTTTAGAAGAAAACCCGTTTGGAATGACACTTTTGTGGGCTGTCGCCTACAATTGCCGAGATATGGCCGAGTGGTTGGTTTATTCCTTGAAATTCATGAAAAATACGGTATCTGAGCAAGACAATCCCAGTTGATCAGGCACCGTTTAGAAGAAAACCCGTTTGGAAAGACTCTTTTGTGGGCTGTAGCCTACACTTGTTCAGATATGGCCGATTGGTTGGTTTATACCTTGAAATTCATGCAAAATACGGTATCTGAGCAAGACAATCCCAGTTGATCAGGCACGGTTTAGAAGAAAACCAGTTTGGAATGACACTTTTGTGGGCTGTCGCCTACAATTGCTGAGATATGGCCGATTGGCTGGTTTATTCCTTGAAATTCATGAAAAATACGGTATCTGAGCAAGACAATCCCAGTTGATCAGGCACGGTTTAGAAGAAAACCCGTTTGGAATGACACTTTTGTGGGCTGTCGCCTACAATTGGTGAGATATGGCCGATTGGTTGGTTTATTCCTTGAAATTCATGAAAAATACGGTATCTGAGCAAGACAATCCCAGTTGATCAGGCACGGTTTAGAAGAAAACCCGTTTGGAATGACACTTTTGTGGGCTGTCGCCAACAATTGCTGAGATATGGCCGATTGGTTGGTTTATTCCTTGAAATTCATGAAAAATACGGTATCTGAGCAAGACAATCGCAGTTGATTAGGCACGGTTTAGAAGAAAACCCGTTTGGAATGACACTTTTGTGGGCTGTCGCCTACAATTGCTGAGATATGGCCGATTGGCTGGTTTATTCCTTGAAATTCATGAAAAATACGGTATCTGAGCAAGACAATCCCAGTTGATCAGGCACCGTTTAGAAGAAAACCCGTTTGGAAAGACTCTTTTGTGGGCTGTAGCCTACACTTGTTCAGATATGGCCGATTGGTTGGTTTATACCTTGAAATTCATGCAAAATACGGTATCTGAGCAAGACAATCCCAGTTGATCAGGCACGGTTTAGAAGAAAACCCGTTTGGAATGACACTTTTGTGGGCTGTCGCCTACAATTGCTGAGATATGGCCGATTGGTTGGTTTATTCCTTGAAATTCATGAAAAATACGGTATCTGAGCAAGACAATCCCAGTTGATCAGGCACGGTTTAGAAGAAAACCAGTTTGGAATGACACTTTTGTGGGCTGTCGCCTACAATTGCTGAGATATGGCCGATTGGCTGGTTTATTCCTTGAAATTCATGAAAAATACGGTATCTGAGCAAGACAATCCCAGTTGATCAGGCACGGTTTAGAAGAAAACCCGTTTGGAATGACACTTTTGTGGGCTGTCGCCTACAATTGGTGAGATATGGCCGATTGGTTGGTTTATTCCTTGAAATTCATGAAAAATACGGTATCTGAGCAAGACAATCCCAGTTGATCAGGCACGGTTTAGAAGAAAACCCGTTTGGAATGACACTTTTGTGGGCTGTCGCCTACAAGTGCTGAGATATGTCCGATTGGTTGGTTTATACCTTGAAATTCATGAAAAATACGGTATCTGAGCAAGACAATCCCAGTTGATCAGGCACAGTTTCGAAGAAAACCCGTTTGGAATGACACTTTTGTGGGCTGTCGCCTACAATTGCTGAGATATGGCCGATTGGTTGGTTTATAAATTGAAAATCATGAAACATACGTTATCTGAGCAAGACAATCCCAGTTGATCAGGCACGGTTTAGAAGAAAAACCCGTTTGGAATGACACTTTTGTGGGTTGTCGCCTACAATTGCTGAGATATGGCCGAGTGGTTGGTTTATTCCTTGAAATTCATGAAAAATAAGGTATCTGAGCAAGACAATCCCAGTTGATCAGGCACGGTTTAGAAGAAAACCCGTTTGGAATGTCACTTTTGTGGGCTGTCGCCTACAATTGCTGAGATATGGCCGATTGGTTGGTTTATACCTTGAAATTCATGAAAAATAGGGTATCTGAGCAAGACAATCCCAGTTGATCAGCCACGGTTTAGAAGAAAACCCGTTTGGAATGACTCTTTTGTGGGCTGTCGCCTACAATTGCTGAGATATGTCCGATTGGTTGGTTTATACCTTGAAATTCATGAAAAATACGGTATCTGAGCAAGACAATCCCAGTTGATCTGTCACGGTTTAGAAGAAAACACGTTTGGAACGACACTTTTGTGGGCTGTCGCCTACAATTGCTGAGATATGTCCGATTGGTTGGTTTATACCTTCAATTTCGTGAAAAATACGTTATCTGAGCCAGACAATCCCAGTTGATCAGGCACGGTTTAGAAGAAAACCCGTTTGGAATGACACTTTTGTGGGCTGTCGCCTACAATTGCTGAGATATGGCCGATTGGTTGGTTTATTCCTTGAAATTCATGAAAAATACGGTATCTGAGCAAGACAATCCCAGTTGATCAGGCACGGTTTAGAAGAAAACCCGTTTGGAATGACACTTTTGTGGGTTGTCGCCTACAATTGCTGAGATATGGCCGAGTGGTTGGTTTATTCCTTGAAATTCATGAAAAATACGGTATCTGAGCAAGACAATCCCAGTTGATCAGGCACGGTTTAGAAGAAAACCCGTTTGAAATGAATCTTTTGTGGGCTGTCGCCTACAATTGCTGAGATATGGCCGATTGGTTGGTTTATACCTTGAAATTCATGAAAAATACGATATCTGAGCAAGACAATCCCAGCTGATCAGGCACGGTTTAGAAGAAAACCCGTTTGGAATGACACTTTTGTGGGCTGTCGCCTACAATTGTGAGATATGGCCGATTGGTTGGTTTATTCGTTGAAATTCATGCAAAATACGTTATCTGAGCAAGACAATCCCAGTTGATCAGGCACGGTTTAGAAGAAAACCCGTTTGGAATGACACTTCTGTGGGCTGTCGCCTACAATTGCTGAGATATGGCCGATTGGTTGGTTTATACCTTGAAATTCATGAAAAATACGGTATCTGAGCAAGACAATCCCAGTTGATCAGGCACGGTTTAGAAGAAAACCCGTTTGGAATGACACTTTTGTGGGTTGTCGCCTACAATTGCTGCGATATGGCCGATTGGTTGGTTTATTCCTTGAAATTTATGAAAAATACGTTATCAGTAGATAGGCTATGCCGGTTCTAGGCCACTTTTCCCATAAGAAATGTACAGGGCCAAAAAATTCTCACTTTTGCTTCTAAAGCTCTCGGTCTGGACGTGGAGGAGCGTTTGAAAGCTTCTTCTGGTCTTGGACGAACAGTTTTGAGGTGTGTGACGTCATGAATGCTTCTTCTGGTCTTGGACGATCAGTTGAAAGCTCTTTTGTGTGTGTTTGGGGTTGTGCTTGCGATGGCATCAGGCGGTAGAGGTTGTGTTTGGGGTGCCATCAGGCGGTAGGGGTTGTGTTTGGGGTGGCATTTTTACCCCTCCCCCTCCCCCGCTGAGATTTTTGTCCCTCCCCCACCCCTGCTGAGATATATGCCCTCTCCCTCCCCCTCCCCTGAGTTCGGTCCCCGGCCGCCGCTCTTACTAAGCCGTGATACGTCTTGTGATATTGCGAAATAATCAGGAGAAATGAGCAGAGTGCGAGGCATTTGATTTTGTTTCTTATCTCTAGCTTTGGACGATGCGATCGCTGAATTGCAATATTTTTGGGTTGCAGGTGGCTTTGTTTACATTAGATTAGAATGGAATGTATTATTCAAAACAAAGAGTTCTTTGTTTAGGGATGCTGCAGCATTTGCTGATAGGGATTGATTGCTTGATTGACATATTAAATGCTATGACGGATTTGGATCAGTTCTTATCCGGCCCTTGAAGATTTAGTGTCTCCAGTTAAGTTTCATTTTTAAAAAGCGAATTATGTGGATGTGCTATGCAGCAGAGTCATGGCCCAAGGCTGTCGATTTAGAGAGTGAAGTTAAAAGGATTAACCGTCAATTTCAGGATTATCAATATTCAGCTATATTAAACCAAAATAGAGCATATGATTGCTGGGACGAGGAAAATTACAGAAACGAGGAAAAGCAGTATCAGCGTGGGATTATTTTATGTGAAAAGTATTTGTGTAAATCTATGAATTTGGAAACGTTCTGTGACTTGCTAGCGTGCATTAAATTAACTTGTTTTCTGTGGGACTTGAAAGACTTTCTACCAGAAAATCTTGTAATAAAATACACTAAATTGTTTTCTAAACATCAACTGGATAATTCAGACGAAGAGGACGTTGATGATATTAACTTTGATTTGCATGATCACATTAATTGTACGGGATGTGGTTTAGGTGAAGAACTTCGTGATTTAGTGTTTTTTTCTGAATAATCGCCGAGGGAATGAAATGGTGAGAATAAAAGGACAGAGATGCAAGATGAGAAAATTACTATAAATACAGAGCGAATTTCAGACCATAATTCAGTTTCGTGTGTGTGCTCTGAAAGTGAACAGTTAAAAAAAATATTAATTAAATAAATTGTGAAAAATGTCTCAGTAACAACAACATAAACAACAACGATGTGCTGAGGAGATGCCCGCTCGTAAAAGTAGTTCTGGAGCCCTGGATATCACCAATTCGTATAGCTTTAAACAATACTTTAAAGTATGCGACATGGAGCAGAATGCAACTTATAAAATATATAAAATAAGGAAAATAACTACCAAATACGGAGAACGAGTCCTAGTGGAGCTACAAGATAAGCAAATGTTCCTGCCTGCCATATATAGAAGCTTGCCTGATAGCGTTTTGGAGGAAATTAATCAACTGGACAACGTTTACATCATGAACTTGAAACCTCTTGGTGATACATCGGAGCTTATCTTTACTCAGCATAATAACGAGGACAACCTCAATGTCAATTTGACATACTTCAATCCAAATGAATATTATAATTATTTAAAAAAAAATAATAAAAATAAAATATACTAAAAATAAAACCAAAAAAGCATCTTTCATATTTTCCAATAATATCCCTGCCCCCCCCCCTCCAATTCTATAAATAGATTGACCCCCCCAATTTTTCAATTAATCTGCTTCAAGGGGTTGTAATGAGCAGTTTTAAAGATACAACGAAATTGCTGAAGGAAGAGGCTGATAAGGGAAGTAAAGCAAAAGAATTGCAGTATAAGCTTAATTCTGTTTCACTTAAACCAGCTGCAAAATCAAAGACTATATCTGAAAGTAAGAATACTTCAGATATACGCTACAAACAATTGAAAGATAAATAAAATGTAAGTATGTATTGCAAATAAACTTGATGCCAATATAAAATTGAAATTCAATTGTAAATAACATATGAATATCCCGGTATTTCTTGAGGAGTTTTCCGAAATATTGCTGGATGAGCATAAGAATCAAATTGAAGCAAGCTATCAATTTCTCAAACAATATGAGAATATAGGTAAAATAAAATCAATATATGGTGAACATTATACCAACTGTCCATGGGCGTATGATGGTGCAACTGAGGGACCAGATACCTGCGGTTGTCATGATGTGCAACGATGTAACCGGGAAATTCAACATCTCATGAAATTTTATATAAGGTTGACGAGAAACAGCTGTAAGGAATGCCGAAAAGGGTTCGATTTGTTCTAATACCGCAAGTGCACATTGCATATGTGTGGGAGTTTGCATACAGAGCCAGCCGTAAGGGAACGTGGCATATATGTGCCGTCGATAGGATGAGGTTTCAACAAAGAATCTACAATACTAGTAAAGTTCTGGAGACAATATTAAACCAACCCCATCGGGATACAATATACAATACAAGATTTTATAATAATGAGATTGAGAAATAAAACGCTGATTTCAACTTTTTCAGAAACAATGATTTTTTATTTTTAAATTATAATAATACATCCTTAGCACTTATCCAAGAGTTGTGCTTTGATGAGAATCCCGACCATTTCACGTAAACTTTATCGTCTTTCGTCTTTAGAATTTTCTCAACAAGGTAGAGGTGGGGATGTTTCACTTTCAGCAACTCCATTTCGTAAAATCCTCCTTTTATAGGGTTACCGTCGTAGTCCTCTAGCAGATATGTTACAGGATCAGTCACTTGAATTTTTCTAACCTTGAAAATTTCCGATGTCCAGTTTGGTGTATAACCTTTCTCAAATACATGCTTATATTTGCTTATACGGACATGGTCTCCTTGTTTATATTTAGGTGAATCAGCAATCTTTATGTGATTATACACTGTACCGAGAAGATGCTTTTCATTTTTTGCATTTACATCACAAGGACGCATCCTAATTGTTTGATGTTTTTTCATATTATATTGAGATAGCAATATTTTTATCATATCAAGCCATTTGTAAGAACCATTCATGCTAAACTCCTTCCACATCATGCTCTTTAAAGTTCTGTTGAATCGTTCCACTATCGACGCTTTGAGTGTAGAAAAGGTGGATTAATGATTAATTTTGTGCTTACTCATCAATCGTTGAAAGTGTGTGTTGTAAAACTCCTTTCCGTCGTCTGTTTGTAAGTTTTTAGGTCTTCGGCTCTCTTGGAATATAGTTTGCATGGCTTCAGTCACCTCTGTACCAGTTTTTGTTTTAATTGGCACAGCCCATGCATATTTGGAGAAAGTATCTAAAACAGTAAACAGGAAGCGGTAACCTTTATTCGCATGCTTATAAGTATCCATTTCCACTAAATCCGCTTGCCATAGATCATCCAGCCCTTTAATAATGACTCGACGCCTTTTAAAATTTCGACGAGCAGGTTTGTGAAGCTTATCGACAACTCGTCTCTTGCTCATACTGTAGACAAGTGAAGGAGTTTGTTTTTAACATTAAATTTTATGAAGGTTTAAGAATACACTCCATCTTCTTTCTTTTGGTTTTTATTACCTATGTTGGAGAACAAATAATTTTCAATCTTTGCAATTTCATCATTAATATAGAGTGTAAGGTTTTTCACACTCAAATTAATATGTTTGCGTATTTCGTCATCATATGACAACATTTTTACATCGATATAGTTTTTAGTTGTAGCATCAGTATTTTGTAGCGGTTCTCCTAGATGAGTAATATGTTTGAATTTCAAATCGTAGTCGCCTTTAGGAGTTAAATTGAAACCATCTCCTTTCGGTCCTGGGGTTCCTTTAGGTCCGGGAACCCCAGCTGCTCCTGAAAGACCTGGAGGACCAGGAGGGCCGCGAGGGCCCTGTTGAAACTTAGTACTCCTTATTGATCGACCAAACTTGTCAACGCTCATTTTCAAAATGAGATGTAATTTTTATGCATGGATATTTATACAATTATTTCAGCCTCCCGCAGCTCCTCAATGATTGATATAATTTCATTATTATGACTATTATTTCCAGCTTGTTGGGATGCTATTAGTATACGAAGTCTATCACCAAGTTCATTAGGATCATCCCAATAGAGGTAATCAATGTTTTCTTTAGAAATTCTCATGATTCCTGTTCCAGTACGCAGTGTAGGAGTATTCACTAACTTTTTTATAATTTTTTTATATTTATAGGTATTTGTTCCTTTTATTTGTTTATTTTCATTAAAATCACGTCTGTGCGCGCTTGTATCGTTTAAAATTGACCGATAATTGTACAAGTCTTCTCTATTGTAACCGGTAGGATGTTTCATAAAAATCAGATCAAATAAACCTTTGGTTATCTTATATTGCCTGCCTCCAATATCAAAATTTTCATCTTCAACTTTTAGCGATGAATTGCCAATCTTCCAGCCATCGCTGTAATACACTCCATAGGTTTTATCAATTTTTGTACTGTTCTGACTAACCAGCTGCTTATATTTTTTTAGTATTTGGCTAGGCGATTCTACTATACGTAAACTATGTTCTTTTACTGTTGTTGATTGTATTGGTGTAGCAAACTCATCATCATCATCATCGTCATCCTGAAGATCATCCAATGAATAATCTTCAAAGTGGAGAGGTGTGCTAGTTGATTCCATCTTTAAGTGTTTACGGGCTGGTGGGGTGTATATATCATCATAGCTTTGCCTCTTCTCTTGTTCGGTCTCTCTCTTAATTTGTTCTTTAGGCTCAAGTTTTACCGATGTCGTTATCTCTTTTAGCGTGCTGGTAATTGGCTTAAAGGTTTCCTTCAATTGAGCTTCCGTTTCTATTTTACCAGTCTTGAGAGCTTTATACTTTTTACGTATAGCATCGCTCGTCTTTATAATATCCCTCGTAAGCTTTTCATCCATGTTGTTGTTGTCGTGACGGCAGCCACAGCTATACTGATAAACAGCAGGTCTGTACATCCATACATACATACAGGTAGCTATACAGACAGCTGTACAGCTAGCTGTACAGATAGCTATACAGGTCTGTACAGGTAGCTGTACAGGTAGCTGTACAGGTAGCTGTACAGGTCTGTACAGGTAGCTGTACAGGTCTGTACAGGTAGCTGTACAGGTCTGTACAACTATTGAGGGTAATCTGTATTGTTGCTCCTTTTTCATAGTCTCATGAAGGCGTCAAAGCCTTTCCGGTATCGCCCTCTATCCATAGGACTATCCTTATCAATTACCAAGAATCCATACTTGTCTTTCCAGCACTCGGCACATGCGTTCCGGAACTTTTCAAATCTCATATCAGTATTCACGTGGTCGTTGTAAATATGTTTCAGGTTCAGGTCGTCTTGCTTGAATATTATGAACAAATTTGCATTATCCCGAATCAGATGCTTTGGAATATGTGTGTAAGTCTGACAGAGGTAAAAGCTGTCTACATCATTATGTCGACCCATGCAAAAGTATGCTCTAATATTATTCTGTTTATCGCAAGCCACATCATCAAAAATGAAAATAGAGTTTCGCTTTGCTTCTTCAGGCAGTATGACGTCACAGTTGTTGGAAAATGTATAATAGCCTAATCCAGATATACGTCCCACAACTTTTCTCAGATACTCGTATTTTGTCTGATTTAGCGATTTTGAGTAAACGTAAATATTTTCAAATCGTATTCCATTAGGATGTTCCAGTAAACTCATCATAACATTTGTCTTGCCGCAATTGGATGGACCAACAATAATTCCCCTTATGCTGTTTGGTAACAGCCCTCCATGTTTCTTCCTCTCTACACTTGTATTTGATGCTTCAGCATTTCTAGCAGGCAAGCATTCTTGTTGCTTTATAAACTTCATGATGAGTACTAACCAAATTCATATAAAAACAGCTGCTTTTATTGGGTACCCATTAGTCTTGTCACAAACGCATAAAATGAATGATCATACTGATAATCACCTCAGTCGGCGAAAGGTCATCAGAGGGAAAGGAATATTCAACTCTCTAATCAACAAGTTACCGGTAGAATTGCATTTACCGGGCTATCAGTACTGCGGTCCAGGAACAAAATTGGCTAAAAGATTAGCCCGAGGTGATCCCGGTATTAATCCCTTGGACGCTGCTTGCAAAGAGCACGATATCGCATACTCGAAGTACCGTGACACAAGTGATCGTCATATTGCCGATCGTATACTAGCAGATAAAGCTTGGCAGCGCATGAAATCCAAAGAAGCTTCTCTAGGAGAACGCGCCAACGCTTTGCTGGTAACAAACGGAAAGCTAAACTTAAGCTTGGAATGGGGGTAAAGGCAAAATTTCAAATAAACAGCGCTAAAGAGAAGAATAACTTACGCCCCTCTTTTCGTGACGCTGTACGTAATGCGCGGAAAGTTCTAAAGCTGAGGAAACCCAAAGATTTGCTGGAAGCAATAAAAATTGCTACAAGTGCTGCGAGAGATGCCATCAAGGGAAAAAAGAAGATGATTACGACACCACGTGTGATACCTATCCCGAAAACTGGAGGTGTTCTACCATTCCTCATCCCACTATTTGCCGGACTTTCAGCCCTTGGAGCATTATCAGGAGGTGCAGCTGGTATAGCTAAGGCGGTAAACGCTGCAAACAGCGCACGTCAGGAGCTTGCAGAAGCAAAGCGTCATAACGAAATTATTGAGGCCATAGCGATGGGAAAACCTGGTCAGGGATTGTTCCTGAAGCCCTATAGAAAACTCTTAGGCCTTTTTCTTAAAACGCAGTCAAAAACTAATAAGCTCGCTACCCAAAAGAGCTCTTAATGAGCTCGAGATGCGTAAATATGCGCAGCATGTACTACATTTTAGAGGAGTCTTTATGCGCGATCAATTACCGAGGAGACCGTGGAAAAATGAAAGTGGAATTATAAATCTAGATGTTAAATCAGGACCTGGAACACATTGGGTAGCATAAAAAAAGAAAGGAAGCCTCATTGATTACTTTGACAGCTTTCGAAACCTACAACCTCCGCAAGAAGTTGCGAGATATTTAGGCGAAAACACCACATTCAATTACACAACACATCAAAGTTATGATTCAGTTATATGTGGACACTTGTGTTTAGAGTTTCTATATAATTATATTCAACCTTTCTAATAAGAATTGTATGTATAAAAATAAAGGTTTTATATTAAAATGAGGTTATTTTACTCCAAACCATCATGTCGATAACACTCTCCCTTAGTGGAATTCATCGGTGCTCACTGCCGAGTATTTTCCACCATTAGAACTGGAGGGTGAGTACGTCTGAGGACTGATTGATTTCCAAACATACAATTCTATTCCCAATATTGATGAGGGAAACAACTTGATGCATGTGGGGAAGACAGTTATTGAAATACCAGTCGGATCATATGAGATTGATGATATAGCGAACTTTGTGCAACAAAGTTTAAATAACAGTAACAACAAGACAACAATCTCAATCAAAGCAAATAATAATACTTTGAAAAGTGAAGTGAAATCTTCGGAAGTCATTTATTTTGATAAGGAAAAATCTATCGCTCCATTATTAGGATTCGGCAAACAAGTCCTTCCGCCTAATATATTGCATAGATCCGATTTACCTGTTAATATCATCAAGGTAAACGCCATAAGAGTTGAATGCAACATTATATCAGGCTCGTTTATAAACAATAATCATGTACATACGCTCCATGAGTTTTCTCCGAGTGTAGGCCCGGGCTATAAAATAGTGGAGGTGCCCAAGAACGTCATTTATTTACCTGTGAACGCGAAACGTAAAGCTTCTCTCACATTAAAGCTTGTATATCAGGACGGTGACTTGATAAATTTTAGAGGAGAAACAATAACCGCTAGACTGCACTTAAAGCCTCAGAATGCTTATCTATAATATTAATATTAATAATAACAATATGAATAAAAACAACCGTAATAAAGAGCAAGTCATTATTCGCCCAACAACCTTGAAACGTACAAGACGTGCGCTGACTGCTGTTAATAGAGAGCTTCTAAAGACATCGGGATTTATTTTGAAAAATGAGTGAAATCTTGGATATTGCCCGAAACGTTGGATATGACAATAGCATAACAAAGATCGATTACCACACGTACTCACCATTCCTCGCATCATTCAAAAACAGCGATGAGATTCGAATTTCAGTACAGCATCAAGATTTGTATATCCTGCCAGCAGAGAGTTTTATTTATATTTAAGGAGTACTAACCAAAGTTGAGGGAACAGTAACAGATACCGCAAAGCTGGTCAATAATGCTGTAGCCTTTCTCTTTGATGAAATTCGCTATGAGATCAACGGTGTAGAAATTGACAGAACACGAAACCTTGGAATTGCTACAACCTTAAAAAATTATATATCGCTAAATCAAAATGAGAGTGAAATACTATTCAACGCAGGGTGGTCTCCCGAAAAGTTGATTACAACACCCAAAGGATTTTTCAATTTTTGTGTACCATTGAAATTATTGCTTGGCTTTGCTGAAGACTACAAGAAAATCATTGCAAATGCTAAGCATGAGCTGATATTAATACGAAGCCGTACAGATGACAATGCAGTTGTATCACCTACTGATGCAATAAGCGTAAACCTTTTCAAACTTCAATGGCGTGTTCCTCATGTAAACGTTGCTGATGACCACAAGTTGATCCTGCTAAAAACTATTGAAAGTGACAGTGAGATACAAATACCATTCAGGAGCTGGGATATATACGAGTACCCAGCACTCCCATTATCAACGAATCATTCATGGACGGTAAAAACAACATCACAATTGGAAAAGCCAAGATATGTCATCCTAGCTCTACAAACTAATCGGAGAAATGATAAATGAACGGATGGCAGCAAATTCGATCACTGTAAACTGACAGATGTCAAAGTTTACCTAAATTTTGAATCATACACTTACGATGATATGAACCTGAAATTTGATAAGGGTAATTACGCCCTCTTATATGATATGTATATAAAATTCCAGCAATCGTACTATGGTCGTCAGTTCCAGCCACTTCTTTCAAGAGAGAAGTTTGCGTATGACGCAGCGATTGCAGTAATTGATTGTTCGCGTCAAAACGAGAGCATTAAAATTGGACCGGTGGATATTAGGCTGGAATTCAAGACATCTGAAAACGTCCCAGCCGATACAACAGCATACTGTCTGCTGCTGCACGATCGTATTGTGGGATATACACCTTTAACCAACGAAGTCAGGAAACTTGTATAGAATGCCTATCATCATCATTGATTTGCAAGGATTTAAAGACAACCACAATAAATTTATATTGAAAGAGCTGGCAATTTTAACGAGTGAAAATCAAGTACAACACTATTCCAACCTCCATTTCCCTATAAGGATTTAACTCGAGCAGAAAAGAAACAAATTGAATGGGTCCGACAGAACCTTCATGGATTTAAATGGGCTGATGGATATATCCCTTACCACAGAATTTATGACGTATAGCACCATTATTGCGGGATAAAAACATTTATGTGAAAGGAAGCGAAAAGATGAGATGGTTGAAACAGATTTTTGGAAATAAACTAACACTTTATGATGCAGAGGAAGAGGGATGTCCCAAGCTAACGACTCTGGAAACAAGTGAACCATCTTGCATTCTACACCAAGGACAATGTGCTCTGAAAAATGTGTTTATATTAAGGAATTTTTTGAATAAAACAGTTTATTAAAACGTTATAAATACTCTTTTTATTTTACATTATATCTTAATTATAATAACAGATACTAATTAGATTAAACTACACTCGTTATACTATAATGACCCCGTGGTAGAGTGTCATGACTACTATTATAAACAAAATAACGCTTATTATCGAAAGGGCTTAAGGTTTTTTTAGGTTGTTTGGTGCTATACAATATATGATTATGTGAAACTATGTTATTTTGTGTATGCGTGCTCTCCAGGTGTTCGTTTAAGCATCTCACATAGTCTTCAAAGGTTATCTCCGTCTTCACCACAGCAGTTTTTACGCCCTTTTTCTTCTTTGTTGTTTGATGTCGTCCGGCTTCTTTTTGCACTCTCAATGCATACATTTTAGCGCGTAGACCAACAAACTCCAGCATTATATCACCGCTGTTTTCATCTTTCATAAGGCCTGGTACCTAAATAGAAAAAATTACATAAGTATTTATATTTCTTTAAAAAATAATAATTTGTAATTGTCTATACCACCTTCTTATTGACTTGGCATATGTTGTATGGATTATTTTGAGGGTAGTCGGATGTGTCAAAACGATGAAGATGTTGCTTCATATCCTCATAAATGTCATCAGTCTGTACTTCATATATAAGAGAATCTGTGTCGGTGTAGCACAGCTGACAATTGGTATCATATCGGTTTTTCATATAGTTGTAGTGGAACTCGTACAACAAAGTTTTTGATATGTCCAATATTGCCATTCCTATGTAGTTGGACTTATTGAAAATTACTTCTGTTTTAAGTAATTCTACAGCTACCAAGTGATCGTCAAAAATCGAGCGGGAGTGGAAATTGGGCTTTGATATCAGTGCTTCGGCTCCATACCGACCTTCCCACGCTGTTACAAGCTTAATATCTCGGCGAAGGCGAACATTCTCCATCGTTTTACCAAATACTGCATTGCACAATAACTTGAACATCCATGCAGCCTGAGAGAATTGCAAGGAACGATGAATTTTTGTAACCTTGAGGCCTTTAGCCAAGTACTGCTTCAAATTTCTGTAGTGTATCACATAATTTGTGTTACTGCATAATGTGGCCAGCATTTTTTCCTCCTTGAAACCTGGTGGAGCACATTTTTCTGGAGCCATGGGTAGATCTTTTTGTCTCTCGTGAATATCCACTGGATATTCTAAATCAACTTGTAATATGTAGCCAGTTGGTGAGTCATCAGGAATATTAAAGTTTAATGTGCTAACATCATCCACCCATTGAATATCCTTGTATGGTAAATATTGGGTCATAGCCCAAGAGTACATTGCGTTTATGTCATAGTACATGAGGTATGACGATGGCTTACTGTTATCGTAGTCCGTCATGTACTTATTATTAGCTCGTGCATACCTTTTTGAGCACTGGGTCATACCACCGCGAATTCCCTTTTCCATAAAGTGAAGAATATTAACGTCGTGCAAAAGTTCGATCTCTGCGTCTGTATATTTTAGCATCGTATAATGATGCGCTGCATCTAATCCATAGTTGTTGATACATCCATCCCTGAAGTTCTCAAAGACGTCGGCGAGGAGCAGTACATCAGTTTTCAAGTAGAGATCGCTATATTCACCAAGATTTTGCACCTCAAACTCTACCCACACCTTCTTTGCGTGCTCATAATCTTCACTGCTAATTTCGCATTTTCCTAGAGAGTTGTAAAAAGATTTACGATCCGGTAATTGGGTCTCCTCAAGATTTTCCCAGTCCTTGATATGCTCGTATGGAAAGACACCTTTTCTTGTGAGTAGCTGGAACTTATCATCGCTTATGTTTGGAAGTTCAGAGCGTACAATTTTCTTTTCAGCTAGATAAGATGAGAGTTTATCCAGTGATGATGGCATGAAGCGAAAAGAGTCGATAAATTTATATCTGATTTCGCCGCCTTCGATATACTTTATGATTGCAATATAATTTTCCGTATTATTAGGTATTATTTTTAGATGTCCCTGGATGCTGTTTGCAACATCTCTAATGAGGAGATGAGCATCGTACTTGCTAAGATTGTGGAATACTATTGGTATCGTTTTGGTGTCCTTGTAATTAATGTTGCAATCTTGATGCGCAGCGCCTCTGTATTTTCCTGTGAGGTGGCAGTGGTCTCTCACCTTAATGTCTGTGGGAGTGAATCGTTTTCCGAATATATGACATGTTTTTGCAACCACAAAATCTTGAATTTGCTGGGGTGTAAGAGGGGACATTGTTTGAGGGTTTTGAATAATATCTTGAGCTCGACCCGCTATATTCTCTAGTTCTTTTGCGAACCACTCTGCGCAGTTTAAACCTCTATAGCTGTTGTAGTATGAAAGTTGTTCATCATATGAGCATTTAAAGTAGTACCCCACACTGTGCGGCTCATGCTGTTGATATTGTTCTGTCTTTCCGATTTTTTTATAAATGGGTTTCAATATGCATTCAAAATCAGCATAGATAATGAATGGAACTCGTTCTTTATTTTTGAAGTTCTTAAATTTCACACTTTTCTCAGGTGGGAAAGTAACTCTGTACTCGTTGAGTTTTTCACAATCTTCCAAGTGTTGCCTGACCTTTTCTTGCGCGTAAAAGTAGTGAAGGCACCGGTCGCAAAAATATTTCATATGCTCGTTCTTAGATAATTGCGATGAAAGGAGCCGCGATAATTGCTTTATCCATACGTAGTGATAGCGAATGGGCTCATTGTTTGTACTAGAATCTTCCTCCTCCTTCTCTTCATATCGGTCCTGTATTAACAACAGATTCACATGTTGTTCTTGACGATTTTTCGTTAGACGTGATGGGTTTACCTTGTACTTTTGCTTATTCTTTTCCAAAATATATACATTTATGCTGACGCCATTCATTTTCTCAAATTTTGCAATATGTGGTCTGGTAATTGGGAATGTTATTCCGTCTAGTTTCAGGACTGTGGAATAGTGGGGGTACTTAGTTACGCGATGTGGATGGCCCTCTGTCGGATGTAAGGCAGATATTACCGCCCACGCAAAACAGGCGTTGTCATTATTCTTTACATTAACACAAGCTTTTCTTTTCTCAATTTCAAGAGGTAGCTCAATATAGGACGATCCGAGCTGTGGTGTATACTTATTGATGTTAATCATCAAATTAATTACTTGTTTGAGCGCCCAGCCTGAGTCTCTTTCTTGGAATTCTTCTAATTCTGACGAAATTTTATTCATTACGTTTTCCGCGAACCATTCTGCTATATTGGTTTCTCCCGATATAACCACATTTTTTGTGCTTATATATTTTATCTCTTCCAATTCTTCACCACTTGAAGCCTTAACAAATTGACCGCAGAATACACTATTAACCTTTAAAAACGCTTCTTTCTATAAAGCATTTATGATCCTTCGAACAAATAATTTTCCACAATCCTCCAAGAATTCGAGAGGGTCTTTGTGGGCAAGATTAATAATTACCCCTGTTCGAATGCTACAACAAATTAAGAGTATATAGTACCACCAAATAATAATTATTAAAATTTGTATTAAAAAAAAAATGAACTTACGTATTATTAAAGGCTGCTTTCATGTCCTCCCATTTTACCCGGCTTGGCGTCCAAGAAGAGCGGTTGGAGTTGTGCCCTGCACCGTCCCTCACTTTTAATTCTTTTAATTGGGACCTATGTCCTAAAATAGTCGCGATTCCCGCTAAGATTTTATTTTTTATCCCATTGTTTGTCGCCCGGTCCAGCTCTTATTTAAGCACTCTCAACTCTCTCGAACACACTTTCGCACTTTGATCCACTAGTCCGTGATTAGCTTTAGCATCCTCAAAGGCTGACTTAGCCCTTTGCACACAATCATTTATTTGCACCATTTTTAATTAACTTTAACACTAAAACAACTGTTCTTTTCACATAAAATATTCTTTTAACTTTTCTACTTTTTCAAAATGAAACTTAACTGGAGACACAAATTCTTCAAGGGCCGAACAAGAACTGATTCAAATCCGTCATAGCATTTAATATATCAATCAATCAATCAATCCCTATCAGCAAATGCTGCAGCATCCCTAAACAAAGAACTCTTTGTTTGGAATAATTCATTCCATTCTAATCTAATGTAAACAATGCCACCTGCAACCCAAAAATATTGCAATTCAGCGATCGCATCGTCCAAAGCTAGAGATAAGAAACAAAATCAAATGCCACACACTTGGCTCATTTCTCCTGATTATTTCGCAATATCACAAGACGTATCACGGCGAAGTAAGAGCAGGGGCGGGGGACCGATCTCAGCGGGGGAGGGAGAGGGGAACAGATCTCAGCGGGGGAGGGGAGTGACAAATATCTCAGCGGGATGGAGAGGGGAACAGATCTCAGCGGGGGAGGTGGAGGGGTAAAAATGCCACCCAAACACAACCCCTAGCGCCTGATGCCACCCCTACCACCTGATGCAACCCCATACATGCACAAAAGAGCTTTCAGCTGATCGTCCAAGACCAGAAGAAGCTTTCATGACGTCACACACCACAAAACTGCTCGTCCAAGACCAGAAGAAGCTTTCAAACGCTCCTCCACGTCCAGACCGAGAGCTTTTGAAGCAAAAGTGAGAATTTGTTGGCCCTGTACATTTCTTATGGGAAAAGTGGCCTAGAACCGGCATAGCCTATCTACTGTTATCTGAGCTAAACAATCCCAGTTGATCAGGCACGGTTTAGAAGAAAACCCGTTTAGAATGACACTTTTGTGGGCTGTCGCCTACAATTGCTGAGATATGGCCGATTGGTTGGTTTATTCCTTGAAATTCATGAAAAATACGTTATCTGAGCAAGACAATCCCAGTTGATCAGGCACGGTTTAGAAGAAAACCCGTTTGGAATGACACTTTTGTGGGCTGTCGCCTACAATTGCTGAGATATGGCCGATTGGTTGGTTTATACCTTGAAATTCATGAAAAATACGGTATCTGAGCAAGACAATCCCAGTTGATCAGGCACGGTTTAGAAAAAAACCCGTTTGGAAAAACACTTTTGTGGGTTGTCGCCTACAATTGCTGAGATATGGCCGAGTGGTTGGTTTATTCCTTAAAATTCATAAAAAATACGGTATCTGAGCAAGACAATCCCAGTTGATCAGGCACGGTTTAGAAGAAACCCCGTTTGGAATGACACTTTTGTGGGTTGTCGCCTACAATTGCTGAGATATGGCCGAGTGGTTGGTTTATACCTTGAAATTCATGAAAAATACGATATCTGAGCAAGACAATCCCAGTTGATCAGGCACGGTTTAAAAGAAAACCCGTTTGGAATGACACTTTTGTGGGTTGTCGCCTACAATTGCTGAGATATGGCCGAGTGGTTGGTTTATTCCTTGAAATTCATGAAAAATATGGTATCTGAGCAAGACAATCCCAGTTGATCAGGCACGGTTTAGAAGAAAACCCGTTTGGAATGACACTTTTGTGGGCTGTCGCCTACAATTGCTGAGATATGGCCGAGTGGTGGGTAGATTCTTTGAAACACATCAAAAATATGGTATCTGAGCAAGACAATCCCAGTTGATCAGGCACGGTTTAGAAGAAAACCCGTTTGGAATGACACTTTTGTGTGCTGTTGCCTAAAATTTATGATATATGGCCGAGGGGTTGGTCGATTCTTTGAAATTCATGAAAAATACGGTATCTAACCAAGACAATCCCAGTTGCTCAGCCACGGTTTAGAAGAAAACCAGTTTCGAATGACAGTTTTGAGAGCTGTCGCCTACAATTGCTGAGATATGGCCGAGTGGTTGGTAGATTCTTAGAAATTTATGAAAAATACGGTATCTGAACAAGACCATCCCACTTGATCAGGCACGGTTTAGAAGAAAACCTGTTTAGAATGACAGTTTTGAGAGCTGTCGCCTACAATTGCTAAGATATGGCCTAGTGGTTGGTAGATTCTTTGAAATTCATCAAAAATACGGTATCTGAGCAAGACAATCCCAGTTGATCTGGCACGGTTTAGAAGAAAACCAGTTTGGAATGACACTTTTGTGGGCTGTCGCCTACAATTGCTGAGATATGGCCGAGTGGTTGGTAGATTCTTAGAAATTTATGATAAATACGGTATATGAGCAAGACAATCCCACTTGATCAGACACGGTTTAGAAGAAAAGCAGTTTGGAATGACACTTTTGTGGGCTGTCGCCTACAATTGATGAGATATGGCCGAGTGGTTGGTAGATTCTTTGAAAATCATCAAAAATACGGTATCTGAGAAAGACAATCTTAGTTGATCAGGCACGGCTTAGAAGAAAACCAGTTTGGAATGACACTTTTGTGGGCTGTCACCTACAGTTGCACAGATATGGCCGAATGTTTTGCAGATTCTTTGAGATTCATCAAAAATACGGTATCTGAGCAAGACAATCCCAGTTGATCAGGCACGGTTTAGAAGAAAACCCGTTTGGAATGACACTTTTGTGTGATGTCGCCTAAAATTTATGATATATGGCCGAGTGGTTGGTCGATTCCTTGAAATTCATGAAAAATACGGTATCTGAGCAAGACAATCCCAGTTGATCAGGCACGGTTTAGAAGAAAACCAGTTTCGTATGACAGTTTTGAGAGCTGTCGCCTACAATTGCTGAGATATGGCCTAGTGGTTGGTAGATTCTTTGAAATTCATCAAAAATACGGTATCTGAGCAAGACAATCCCAGTTGATCTGGCACGGTTTAGAAGAAAACCAGTTTGGAATGACACTTCTGTGGGCTGTCGCCTACAATTGCTTAGATATGGCCGAGTGGTTGGTAGATTCTTTGAAACACATGAAAAATACAGTATCTGAGCAAGACAATCCCATTTGATCAGGCACGGTTTCGAAGAAAACCAGTTTGGAATGACACTTTTGTGTGCTGTCGCCTAAAATTTATGATATATGGCCGAGTGGTTGGTCGATTCTTTGAAATTCATGAAAAATACGGTATCTAACCAAGACAATTCCAGTTGATCAGGCACGGTTTAGAAGAAAACCAGTTTCGAATAACAGTTTTGAGAGCTGTCGCCTACAATTGCTGAGATATGGCCTAGTGGTTGGTAGATTCTTTGTAATTCATCAAAAATACGGTATCTGAGCAAGGCAATCCCAGTTGATCTGGCACGGTTTAGAAGAAAACCAGTTTGGAATGACACTTTTGTGGGCTGTCGCCTACAACTGCTGAGATATGGCCGAGTGGTTGGTCGATTCTTTGAAATTCATTTAAAATACGGTATCTGAGCAAGACAATCTCAGTTGATCAGGCACGGTTTAGAAGAAAATCAGTTTGGAATGCCACTTTTGTGGGCTCCCGCCTACAATTACTGAGATATGGCCGAGTGGTTGGTAGATTCGTGGAACTTCATGAAAAATACGGTATCTGAGCAAGACAATCCCAGTTGATCAGGCACGGTTTAGAAGAAAACTAGTGTGGAATGACACTTTTGTGGGCTGTCGCCCACAATTGCTGCGATATGGCCGAGTGGTTGGTAGATTCTTTGAAATTCATCAAAATTATGGTATCTGAGCAAGACAATCCCAGTTGATCAGGCACGGTTTAGAAGAAAACCAGTTTGGAATGACACTTTTGTGTGCTGTCGTCTACAATTGATGAGATATGGCCGAGTGGTTGGTCGATTCTTTGAAATTCATGAAAAATACGGTATCTGAGCAAGACAATCCCAGTTGATCAGGCACGGTTTAGAAGAAAACCAGTTTGGAAAGACACTTTTTTGGGCTGTCGCCTACAATTGCTGAGATATGGCCGAGTGGTGGGTAGATTCTTTGAAACACATGAAAAATACGGTATCTGAGCAAGACAATCCCACTTGATCTGGCACGGTTTAGAAGAAAACCAGTTTGGAAAGACACATTTGTGGGCTGTCGCCTACATTTCCTTAGATGTGGCCGAGTGGTGGGTAGATTCTTTGAAACACATGAAAAATACGGTATCTGAGCAAGACAATCCCAGTTGATCAGGCACGGTTTAGAAGAAAACCAGTTTGGAATTACACTTTTGTGGGCTGTCGTCTACAATTGCTGAGATATGGCCGAGTGGTTGGTAGATTCTTTGAAACACATGAAAAATACGGTATCTGAGCAAGACAATCCCAGTTGATCAGGCGCGGTTTAGAAGAAAACCAGTTTGGAATGACACTTTTGTGGGCTGTCGCCTACAATTGCTGAGATATGGCCGAGTGGTTGGTCGATTCTATGAAATTCATGAAAAATACGGTATCTGAGCAAGACAATCCCAGTTGATCTGGCACGGTTTAGAAGAAAACCAGTTTGGAAGGACACTTTTGTGGGCTGTCGCCTACAACTGCTGAGATATGGCCGAGCGGTTGGTAGATTCTTAGAAATTTATGAAAAATACGGTATCTGAGCAAGACAATCCCACTCGATCAGGCACGGTTTAGAAGAAAAGCAGTTTGGAATGACATTTTTGTGGGCTGTCGCCTACAATTGCTGAGATATGGCCGAGTGGTTGGTAGATTCTTTGAAACACCTGAAAAATACAGTATCTGAGCAAGACAATCCCATTTGATCAGGCACGGTATCGAAGAAAACCAGTTTGGAATGACACTTTTGTGGGCTGCTGCCTACAATTACTGAGATATGGCCGAGTGGTTGGTAGATTCGTTGAACTTCATGAAAAATACGGTATCTGGGCAAGACCATCCCAGTTGATCAGGCACGGTTTAGAAGAAAACTAGTGTGGAATGACACTTTTGTGGGCTGTCGCCCACAATTGCTGAGATATGGCCGAGTGTTTGGTCGATTCTTTGAAATTCATGAAAAATACGGTATCTGAGCAAGACAATCCCACTTGATCAGGCACGGTTTAGAAGAAAAGCAGTTTGGAATGACATTTTTGTGGGCTGTCGTCTACAATTGCTGAGATATGGCCGAGTGTTTGGTCGATTCTTTGAAATTCATGAAAAATACGGTATCTGAGCAAGACAATCCCAGTTGATCAGGCACGGTTTGGAATAAAACCAGTTTGGAATTACACTTTTGTGGCAGTCGCCTACAATTACTGAGATATGGCCCAGTGGTTGATAGATTCTTTGAAATTCATCAAAAATACGGTATCTGAGCAAGACAATCCCTGTTGGTCAGGCACGGTTTAGAAGAAGACCAGTTTGGAATGACAATTTTGTGGGCTGTCGCCTACAATTGATGAGATATGGCCGAGCGGTTGGTAGATTCTTTGAAAATCATCAAAAATACGGTATCTGAGAAAGACAATCTTAGTTGATCAGGCACGGTTTAGAAGAAAACGAGTTTGGAATGACACTTTTGTGGGGTGTCGCCTACAATTGCGGAGATATGGCCGAGTGGTTGGTAGATTCTTTGAAAATCATCAAAAATAAGGTATCTGAGCAAGACAATCCCTGCTGGTCAGGCACGGTTTAGAAGAAGACCAGTTTGGAATGACAATTTTGTGGGCTGTCGCCTACAATTGATGAGATATGGCCGAGTGGTTGGTAGATTCTTTGAAAATCATCAAAAACACGGTAGCTGAGAAAGACAATCTTAGTTGATCAGGCACGGTTTAGAAGAAAACCAGTTTGGAATGACACTTTTGTGGGCTGTCGCCTACAATTGCGCAGATATGGCCGAATGGTTTGCAGATTCTTTGAGATTCATCAAAAATACTGTATCTGAGCAAGACAATCCCAGTTGGTCAGGCACGGTTTAGAAGAAAACCAGTTTGTAATGACAATTTTGTGGGCTGTGGTCTACAATTCCTGAGATATGGCCAAGTGGTTGGTAGATTCTTTGAAACACATGAAAAATACAGTATCTGAGCAAGACAATCTCAGTTGGTCAGGCACGGTTTCGAAGAAAACCAGTTTGAAATGTCACTTTTATGGGCTGTCGCCTAAAATTTATAATATATGGCCGAGTGGTTGGTCGATTCTTTGAAATTCATGAAAAATACGGTATCTAACCAAGACAATCCCAGTTGATCAGCCACGGTTTAGAAGAAAACCAGTTTCGAATGACAGTTTTGAGAGCTGTCGCCTACAATTGCTGAGATATGGCCTAGTGGTTGGTAGATTCTTTGAAATTCATCAAAAATACGGTATCTGAGCAAGACAATCCCAGTTGATCTGGCACGGTTTAGAAGAAAACCAGTTTGGAATGACACTTTTGTGGGCTGTCGCCTACAACTGCTGAGATATGGCCGAGTGGTTGGTCGATTCTTTGAAATTCATGAAAAATACGGTATCTGAGCAAGACAATCTCAGTTGGTCAGGCACGGTTTAGAAGAAAATCAGTTTGGAATGACACTTTTGTGGGCTGCCGCCTACAATTACTGAGATATGGCCGAGTGGTTGGTAGATTCGTGGAACTTCTTGAAAAATACGGTATCTGAGCAAGACAATCCCAGTTGATCAGGCACGGTTTAGAAGAAAACTAGTGTGGAATGACACTTTTGTGGGCTGTCGCCCACAATTGCTGAGATATGGCCGAGTGGTTGGTCGATTCATTGAAATTCATGAAAAATACGGTATCTGAGCAAGACAATCCCAGTTGATCAGGCACGGTTTGGAATAAAACCAGTTTGGAATTACACTTTTGTTGCAGTCGCCTACAATTGCTGAGATATGGCCGAGTGGTTGATACATTCTTTGAAATTCATCAAAAAAACGGTATCTGAGCAAGACAATCCCTGTTGGTCAGGCACGGTTTAGAAGAAGACCAGTTTGGAATGACAATTTTGTGGGCTGTCGCCTACAATTGATGAGATATGGCCGAGTGGTTGGTAGATTCTTTGAAAATCATCAAAAATACGGTATCTGAGAAAGACAATCTTAGTTGATCAGGCACGGTTTAGAAGAAAACGAGTTTGGAATGACACTTTTGTGGGGTGTCGCCTACAATTGCGGAGATATGGCCGAGTGGTTGGTAGATTCTTTGAAAATCATCAAAAATTCGGTATCTGAGCAAGACATTCCCTGTTGGTCAGGCACGGTTTAGAAGAAGACCAGTTTGGAATGACAATTTTGTGGGCTGTCGCCTACAATTGATGAGATATGGCCGAGTGGTAGGTAGATTCTTTGAAAATCATCAAAAATACGGTATCTGAGAAAGACAATCTTAGTTGATCAGGCACGGTTTAGAAGAAAACCAGTTTGGAATGACACTTTTGTGGGCTGTCGCCTACAATTGCGCAGATATGGCCGAATGGTTTGCAGATTCTTTGAGATTCATCAAAAATACTGTATCTGAGCAAGACAATCCCAGTTGGTCAGGCACGGTTTAGAAGAAAACCAGTTTGGAATGACACTTTTGTGGGCTGTCGCCTACAATTGCTGAGATATGGCCGAGTGCTGGGTAGATTCTTTGAAACACATGAAAAATACGGTATCTGAGCAAGACAATCCCAGTTGATCAGGCACGGTTTAGAAGAAAACCAGTTTGGAATGACACTTTTGTGTGCTGTCGTCTACAATTGATGAGATATGGCCGAGTGGTTGGTCGATTCTTTGAAATTCATGAAAAATACGGTATCTGAGCAAGACAATCCCAGTTGATCAGGCACGGTTTAGAAGAAAACCAGTTTGGAAAGACACTTTTTTGGGCTGTCGCCTACAATTGCTGAGATATGGCCGAGTGGTGGGTAGATTCTTTGAAACACATGAAAAATACGGTATCTGAGCAAGACAATCCCACTTGATCTGGCACGGTTTAGAAGAAAACCAGTTTGGAAAGACACATTTGTGGGCTGTCGCCTACATTTCCTTAGATGTGGCCGAGTGGTGGGTAGATTCTTTGAAACACATGAAAAATACGGTATCTGAGCAAGACAATCCCAGTTGATCAGGCACGGTTTAGAAGAAAACCAGTTTGGAATTACACTTTTGTGGGCTGTCGTCTACAATTGCTGAGATATGGCCGAGTGGTTGGTAGATTCTTTGAAACACATGAAAAATACGGTATCTGAGCAAGACAATCCCAGTTGATCAGGCACGGTTTAGAAGAAAACCAGTTTGGAATGACACTTTTGTGGGCTGTCGCCTACAATTGCTGAGATATGGCCGAGTGGTTGGTCGATTCTATGAAATTCATGAAAAATACGGTATCTGAGCAAGACAATCCCAGTTGATCTGGCACGGTTTAGAAGAAAACCAGTTTGGAAGGACACTTTTGTGGGCTGTCGCCTACAACTGCTGAGATATGGCCGAGCGGTTGGTAGATTCTTAGAAATTTATGAAAAATACGGTATCTGAGCAAGACAATCCCACTCGATCAGGCACGGTTTAGAAGAAAAGCAGTTTGGAATGACATTTTTGTGGGCTGTCGCCTACAATTGCTGAGATATGGCCGAGTGGTTGGTAGATTCTTTGAAACACCTGAAAAATACAGTATCTGAGCAAGACAATCCCATTTGATCAGGCACGGTATCGAAGAAAACCAGTTTGGAATGACACTTTTGTGGGCTGCTGCCTACAATTACTGAGATATGGCCGAGTGGTTGGTAGATTCGTTGAACTTCATGAAAAATACGGTATCTGGGCAAGACCATCCCAGTTGATCAGGCACGGTTTAGAAGAAAACTAGTGTGGAATGACACTTTTGTGGGCTGTCGCCCACAATTGCTGAGATATGGCCGAGTGTTTGGTCGATTCTTTGAAATTCATGAAAAATACGGTATCTGAGCAAGACAATCCCACTTGATCAGGCACGGTTTAGAAGAAAAGCAGTTTGGAATGACATTTTTGTGGGCTGTCGTCTACAATTGCTGAGATATGGCCGAGTGGATGATAGATTCTTTGAAATTCATCAAAAATACGGTATCTGAGCAAGACAATCCCTGTTGGTCAGGCACGGTTTAGAAGAAGACCAGTTTGGAATGACAATTTTGTGGGCTGTCGCCTACAATTGATGAGATATGGCCGAGCGGTTGGTAGATTCTTTGAAAATCATCAAAAATACGGTATCTGAGAAAGACAATCTTAGTTGATCAGGCACGGTTTAGAAGAAAACGAGTTTGGAATGACACTTTTGTGGGGTGTCGCCTACAATTGCGGAGATATGGCCGAGTGGTTGGTAGATTCTTTGAAAATCATCAAAAATAAGGTATCTGAGCAAGACAATCCCTGTTGGTCAGGCACGGTTTAGAAGAAGACCTGTTTGGAATGACAATTTTGTGGGCTGTCGCATACAATTGATGAGATATGGCCGAGTGGTTGGTAGATTCTTTGAAAATCATCAAAAACACGGTATCTGAGAAAGACAATCTTAGTTGATCAGGCACGGTTTAGAAGAAAACCAGTTTGGAATGACACTTTTGTGGGCTGTCGCCTACAATTGCGCAGATATGGCCGAATGGTTTGCAGATTCTTTGAGATTCATCAAAAATACTGTATCTGAGCAAGACAATCCCAGTTGGTCAGGCACGGTTTAGAAGAAAACCAGTTTGTAATGACACTTTTGTGGGCTGTGGTCTACAATTCCTGAGATATGGCCAAGTGGTTGGTAGATTCTTTGAAACACATGAAAAATACAGTATCTGAGCAAGACAATCTCAGTTGGTCAGGCACGGTTTCGAAGAAAACCAGTTTGAAATGACACTTTTGTGGGCTGTCGCCTAAAATTTATAATATATGGCCGAGTGGTTGGTCGATTTTTTGAAATTCATGAAAAATACGGTATCTAACCAAGACAATCCCAGTTGATCAGCCACGGTTTAGAAGAAAACCAGTTTCGAATGACAGTTTTGAGAGCTGTGGCCTACAATTGCTGAGATATGGCCTAGTGGTTGGTAGATTCTTTGAAATTCATCAAAAATACGGTATCTGAGCAAGACAATCCCAGTTGATCTGGCACGGTTTAGAAGAAAACCAGTTTGGAATGACACTTTTGTGGGCTGTCGCCTACAACTGCTGAGATATGGCCGAGTGGTTGGTCGATTCTTTGAAATTCATGAAAAATACGGTATCTGAGCAAGACAATCTCAGTTGGTCAGGCACGGTTTAGAAGAAAATCAGTTTGGAATGACACTTTTGTGGGCTGCCGCCTACAATTACTGAGATATGGCCGAGTGGTTGGTAGATTCGTGGAACTTCTTGAAAAATACGGTATCTGAGCAAGACAATCCCAGTTGATCAGGCACGGTTTAGAAGAAAACTAGTGTGGAATGACACTTTTGTGGGCTGTCGCCCACAATTGCTGAGATATGGCCGAGTGGTTGGTCGATTCATTGAAATTCATGAAAAATACGGTATCTGAGCAAGACAATCCCAGTTGATCAGGCACGGTTTGGAATAAAACCAGTTTGGAATTACACTTTTGTTGCAGTCGCCTACAATTGCTGAGATATGGCCGAGTGGTTGATACATTCTTTGAAATTCATCAAAAAAACGGTATCTGAGCAAGACAATCCCTGTTGGTCAGGCACGGTTTAGAAGAAGACCAGTTTGGAATGACAATTTTGTGGGCTGTCGCCTAAAATTGATGAGATATGGCCGAGTGGTTGGTAGATTCTTTGAAAATCATCAAAAATACGGTATCTGAGAAAGACAATCTTAGTTGATCAGGCACGGTTTAGAAGAAAACGAGTTTGGAATGACACTTTTGTGGGGTGTCGCCTACAATTGCGGAGATATGGCCGAGTGGTTGGTAGATTCTTTGAAAATCATCAAAAATTCGGTATCTGAGCAAGACATTCCCTGTTGGTCAGGCACGGTTTAGAAGAAGACCAGTTTGGAATGACAATTTTGTGGGCTGTCGCCTACAATTGATGAGATATGGCCGAGTGGTAGGTAGATTCTTTGAAAATCTTCAAAAATACGGTATCTGAGAAAGACAATCTTAGTTGATCAGGCACGGTTTAGAAGAAAACCAGTTTGGAATGACACTTTTGTGGGCTGTCGCCTACAATTGCGCAGATATGGCCGAATGGTTTGCAGATTCTTTGAGATTCATCAAAAATACTGTATCTGAGCAAGACAATCCCAGTTGGTCAGGCACGGTTTAGAAGAAAACCAGTTTGTAATGACACTTTTGTGGGCTGTGGTCTACAATTCCTGAGATATGGCCAAGTGGTTGGTCGATTCTTTGAAATTCATGAAAAATACGGTATCTGAGCAAGACAATCCCAGTTGATCAGGCACGGTTTGGAATAAAACCAGTTTGGAATTACACTTTTGTTGCAGTTGCCTACAATTGCTGAGATATGGCCGAGTGGTTGGTCGATTCTTTGAAATTCATGAAAAATACGGTATCTGAGCAAGACAATCCCAGTTGATCACGCACGGTTTAGAAGAAAACTAGTGTGGAATGACACTTTTGTGGGCTGTCGCCCACAATTGCTGAGATATGGCCGAGTGGTTGGTCGATTCTTTGAAATTCATGAAAAATACGGTATCTGAGCAAGACAATCCCAGTTGATCAGGCACGGTTTGGAATAAAACCAGTTTGGAATTACACTTTTGTTGCAGTCGCCTAAAATTTATGATATAAGGCCGAGTGGTTGGTCGATTCTTTGAAATTCATGAAAAATACGGTATCTAACCAAGACAATCCCAGTTGATCAGGCACGGTTTAGAAGAAAACCAGTTTGGAATGACACATTTGTGGGCTGTCGCCTACAATTGCTGAGATATGGCCGAGTGGTGGGTAGATTCTTTGAAACACATGAAAAATACGGTATCTGAGCAAGACAATCCCAGTTGATCAGGCACGGTTTAGAAGAAAACCAGTTTGGAATGACACTTTTGTGTGCTGTCGCCTACAATTGATGAGATATGGCCGAGTGGATGGTCGATTCTTTGAAATTCATGAAAAATACGGTATCTAACCAAGACAATCCCAGTTGATCAGGCACGGTTTAGAAGAAAACCAGTTTGGAAACACACTTTTTTGGGCTGTCGCCTACAATTGCTGAGATATGGCAGAGTGGTGGGTAGATTCTTTGAAACACATGAAAAATACGATATCTGAGCAAGACAATCCCAGTTGATCAGGCACGGTTTAGAAGAAAACCAGTTTGGAATGACACTTTTGTGTGCTGTCGCCTACAATTGATGAGATATGGCCGAGTGGTTGGTCGATTCTTAGAAATTTATGAAAAATACGGTATCTGAGCAAGACAATCCCACTTGATCAGGCACGGTTTAGAAGAAAAGCAGTTTGGAATGACATTTTTGTGGGCTGTCGCCTACAATTGCTGAGATATGGCCGAGTGGTTGGTAGATTCTTTGAAACACCTGAAAAATACAGTATCTGAGCAAGACAATCCCATTTGATCAGGCACGGTATCGAAGAAAACCAGTTTGGAATGACACTTTTGTGGGCTGCTGCCTACAATTACTGAGATATGGCCGAGTGGTTGGTAGATTCGTTGAACTTCATGAAAAATACGGTATCTGAGCAAGACAATCCCAGTTGATCAGGCACGGTTTAGAAGAAAACTAGTGTGGAATGACACTTTTGTGGGCTGTCGCCCACAATTGCTGAGATATGGCCGAGTGTTTGGTCGATTCTTTGAAATTCATGAAAAATACGGTATCTGAGTAAGACAATCCCAGTTGATCAGGCACGGTTTAGAAGAAAAGCAGTTTGGAATGACATTTTTGTGGGCTGTCGTCTACAATTTCTGAGATATGGCCGAGTGGTTGGTCGATTCTTTGAAATTCATGAAAAATACGGTATCTGAGCAAGACAATCTCAGTTGATCAGGCACGGTTTAGAAGAAAATCAGTTTGGAATGACACTTTTGTGGGCTTCTGCCTACAATTACTGAGATATGGCCGAGTGGTTGGTAGATTCGTTGAACTTCATGAAAAATACGGTATCTGAGCAAGACCATCCCAGTTGATCAGGCACGGTTTAGAAGAAAACTAGTGTGGAATGACACTTTTGTGGGCTGTCGCCCACAATTGCTGAGATATGGCCGAGTGTTTGGTCGATTCTTTGAAATTCATGAAAAATACGGTATCTGAGCAAGACAATCCCAGTTGATCAGGCACGGTTTGGAATAAAACCAGTTTGGAATTACACTTTTGTGGCAGTCGCCTACAATTGCTGAGATATGGCCGAGTGGTTGATAGATTCTTTGAAATTCATCAAAAATACGGTATCTGAGCAAGACAATCCCTGTTGGTCAGGCACGGTTTAGAAAAAGACCAGTTTGGAATGACAATTTTGTTGGCTGTCGCCTACAATTGATGAGATATGGCCGAGCGGTTGGTAGATTCTTTGAAAATCATCAAAAATACGGTATCTGAGAAAGACAATCTTAGTTGATCAGGCACGGTTTAGAAGAAAACCAGTTTGGAATGACACTTTTGTGGGCTGTCGCCTACAATTGCGCAGATATGGCCGAATGGTTTGCAGATTCTTTGAGATTCATCAAAAATACTGTATCTGAGCAAGACAATCCCAGTTGGTCAGGCACGGTTTAGAAGAAAACCAGTTTGTAATGACACTTTTGTGGGCTGTGGTCTACAATTCCTGAGATATGGCCAAGTGGTTGGTAGATTCTTTGAAACACATGAAAAATACAGTATCTGAGCAAGACAATCTCAGTTGGTCAGGCATGGTTTCGAAGAAAACCAGTTTGAAATGACACTTTTGTGTGCTGTCGCCTAAAATTTATAATATATGGCCGAGTGGTTGGTCGATTTTTTGAAATTCATGAAAAATACGGTATCTAACCAAGACAATCCCAGTTGATCAGCCACGGTTTAGAAGAAAACCAGTTTCGAATGACAGTTTTGAGAGCTGTCGCCTACAATTGCTGAGATATGGCCTAGTGGTTGGTAGATTCTTTGAAATTCATCAAAAATACGGTATCTGAGCAAGACAATCCCAGTTGATCTGGCACGGTTTAGAAGAAAACCAGTTTGGAATGACACTTTTGTGGGCTGTCGCCTACAACTGCTGAGATATGGCCGAGTGGTTGGTCGATTCTTTGAAATTCATGAAAAATACGGTATCTGAGCAAGACAATCTCAGTTGGTCAGGCACGGTTTAGAAGAAAATCAGTTTGGAATGACACTTTTGTGGGCTGCCGCCTACAATTAGTGAGATATGGCCGAGTGGTTGGTAGATTCGTGGAACTTCTTGAAAAATACGGTATCTGAGCAAGACAATCCCAGTTGATCAGGCACGGTTTAGAAGAAAACTAGTGTGGAATGACACTTTTGTGGGCTGTCGCCCACAATTGCTGAGATATGGCCGAGTGGTTGGTCGATTCATTGAAATTCATGAAAAATACGGTATCTGAGCAAGACAATCCCAGTTGATCTGGCACGGTTTGGAATAAAACCAGTTTGGAATTACACTTTTGTTGCAGTCGCCTACAATTGCTGAGATATGGCCGAGTGGTTGATACATTCTTTGAAATTCATCAAAAAAACGGTATCTGAGCAAGACAATCCCTGTTGTTCAGGCACGGTTTAGAAGAAGACCAGTTTGGAATGACAATTTTGTGGGCTGTCGCCTACAATTGATGAGATATGGCCGAGTGGTTGGTAGATTCTTTGAAAATCATCAAAAATACGGTATCTGAGAAAGACAATCTTAGTTGATCAGGCACGGTTTAGAAGAAAACCAGTTTGGAATGACACTTTTGTGGGCTGTCGCCTACAGCTGCTGAGATATGGCCGAGTGGTTGGTAGATTCTTTGAAACACATGAAAAAGACGGTATCTGAGCAAGACAATCCCAGTTAATCAGGCACGGTTTAGAAGAAAACCAGTTTGGAATGACACTTTTGTGGGCTGCCGCCTACAATTACTGAGATATGGCCGAGTGGTTGGTAGATTCGTTGAACTTCATGAAAAATACGGTATCTGAGCAAGACAATCCCAGTTGATCAGGCACGGTTTAGAAGAAAACTAGTGTGGAATGACACTTTTGTGGGCTGTCGCCCACAATTGCTGAGATATGGCCGAGTGGTTGGTCGATTCTATGAAATTCATCAAAAATACGGTATCTGAGCAAGACAATCCCAGTTGATCTGGCACGGTTTAGAAGAAAACCAGTTTGGAATGACACTTTTGTGGGCTGTCGCCTACAAATGCTGAGATATGGCCGAGTGGTTGGTAGATTCTTTGAAACACCTGAAAAATACAGTATCTGAACAAGACAATCCCATTTGATCAGGCACGGTTTCGAAGAAAACCAGTTTGGAATGACACTTTTGTGTGCTGTCGCCTAAAATTTATGATATATGGCCGAGTGGTTGGTCGATTCTTTGAAATTCATGAAAAATACGGTATCTAACCAAGACAATCCCAGTTGATCAGGCACGGTTTAGAAGAAAACCAGTTTCGAATGACAGTTTTGAGAGCTGTCGCCTACAATTGCTGAGATATGGCCTAGTGGTTAGTAGATGCTTTGGAATTCATGAAAAATACGGTATCTGAGCAAGACAATCCCAGTTGATCAGGCACGGTTTAGAAGAAAACTAGTGTGGAATGACACTTTTGTGGGCTGTCGCCCACAATTGCTGAGATATAGCCGAGTGGTTGGTCGATTCTTTGAAATTCATGAAAAATACGGTATCTGAGCAAGACAATCCCAGTTGATCAGGCACGGTTTGGAATAAAACCAGTTTGGAATTACACTTATGTTGCAGTCGCCTACAATTGCTGAGATATGGCCGAGTGGTTGGTAGATTCTTTGAAATTCATAAAAATTATGGTATCTGAGCAAGACAATCCCAGTTGATCAGGCACGGTTTAGAAGAAAACCAGTTTGGAATGACACTTTTGTGGGCTGTCGCCTACAATTGCTGAGATATGGCCGAGTGGTGGGTAGATTCTTTGAAACACATGAAAAATACGGTATCTGAGCAAGACAATCCCAGTTGATCAGGCACGGTTTAGAAGAAAACCAGTTTGGAATGACACTTTTGTGTGCTGTCGTCTACAATTGATGAGATATGGCCGAGTGGTTGGTCGATTCTTTGAAATTCATGAAAAATACGGTATCTGAGCAAGACAATCCCAGTTGATCAGGCACGGTTTAGAAGAAAACCAGTTTGGGAAGACACTTTTTTGGGCTGTCGCCTACAATTGCTGAGATATGGCCGAGTGGTGGGTAGATTCTTTAAAACACATGAAAAATACGGTATCTGAGCAAGACAATCCCAGTTTATCAGGCACGGTTTAGAAGAAAACCAGTTTGAAATGACACTTTTGTGTGCTGTCGCCTACAATTGATGAGATATGGCCGAGTGGTTGGTCGATTCTTTGAAATTCATGAAAAATACGGTATCTAACCAAGACAATCCCAGTTGATCAGGCACGGTTTAGAAGAAAACCAGTTTGGAAAGACACTTTTTTGGGCTGTCGCCTACAATTGCTGAGATATGGCCGAGTGGTGGGTAGATTCTTTGAAACACATGAAAAATACGGTATCTGAGCAAGACAATCCCACTTGATCAGGCACGGTTTAGAAGAAAACCAGTTTGGAAAGACACATTTGTGGGCTGTCGCCTACATTTGCTTAGATGTGGCCGAGTGGTGGGTAGATTCTTTGAAACACATGAAAAATACGGTATCTGAGCAAGACAATCCCAGTTGATCAGGCACGGTTTAGAAGAAAACCAGTTTGGAATTACACTTTTGTGGGCTGTCGTCTACAATTGCTGAGATATGGCCGAGTGGTTGGTAGATTCTTTGAAACACATGAAAAATACGGTATCTGAGCAAGACAATCCCAGTTGATCAGGCACGGTTTAGAAGAAAACCAGTTTGGAATGACACTTTTGTGGGCTGCCGCCTACAATTACTGAGATATGGCCGAGTGGTTGGTAGATTCGTTGAACTTCATGAAAAATACGGTATCTGAGCAAGACAATCCCAGTTGATCAGGCACGGTTTAGAAGAAAACTAGTGTGGAATGACACTTTTGTGGGCTGTCGCCCACAATTGCTGAGATATGGCCGAGTGGTTGGTCGATTCTATGAAATTCATGAAAAATACGGTATCTGAGCAAGACAATCCCAGTTGATCTGGCACGGTTTAGAAGAAAACCAGTTTGGAAGGACACTTTTGTGGGCTGTCGCCTACAACTGCTGAGATATGGCCGAGCGGTTGGTAGATTCTTAGAAATTTATGAAAAATACGGTATCTGAGCAAGACAATCCCACTTGATCAGGCACGGTTTAGAAGAAAAGCAGTTTGGAATGAAATTTTTGTGGGCTGTCGCCTACAATTGCTGAGATATGGCCGAGTGGTTGGTAGATTCTTTGAAACACCTGAAAAATACAGTATCTGAGCAAGACAATCCCATTTGATCAGGCACGGTATCGAAGAAAACCAGTTTGGAATGACACTTTTGTGGGCTGCTGCCTACAATTACTGAGATATGGCCGAGTGGTTGGTAGATTCGTTGAACTTCATGAAAAATACGGTATCTGAGCAAGACCATCCCAGTTGATCAGGCACGGTTTAGAAGAAAACTAGTGTGGAATGACACTTTTGTGGGCTGTCGCCCACAATTGCTGAGATATGGCCGAGTGTTTGGTCGATTCTTTGAAATTCATGAAAAATACGGTATCTGAGCAAGACAATCCCAGTTGATCAGGCACGGTTTAGAAGAAAAGCAGTTTGGAATGACATTTTTGTGGGCTGTCGTCTACAATTGCTGAGATATGGCCGAGTGGTTGGTCGATTCTTTGAAATTCATGAAAAATACGGTATCTGAGCAAGACAATCTCAGTTGATCAGGCACGGTTTAGAAGAAAATCAGTTTGGAATGACACTTTTGTGGGCTGCTGCCTACAATTACTGAGATATGGCCGAGTGGTTGGTAGATTCGTTGAACTTCATGAAAAATACGGTATCTGAGCAAGACCATCCCAGTTGATCAGGCACGGTTTAGAAGAAAACTAGTGTGGAATGACACTTTTGTGGGCTGTCGCCCACAATTGCGGAGATATGGCCGAGTGTTTGGTCGATTCTTTGAAATTCATGAAAAATACGGTATCTGAGCAAGACAATCCCACTTGATCAGGCACGGTTTAGAAGAAAAGCAGTTTGGAATGACATTTTTGTGGGCTGTCATCTACAATTGCTGAGATATGGCCGTGTGTTTGGTCGATTCTTTGAAATTCATGAATAATACGGTATCTGAGCAAGACAATCCCAGTTGATCAGGCACGGTTTGGAATAAAACCAGTTTGGAATTACACTTTTGTGGCAGTCGCCTACAATTGCTGAGATATGGCCGAGTGGTTGATAGATTCTTTGAAATTCATCAAAAATACGGTATCTGAGCAAGACAATCCCTGTTGGTCAGGCACGGTTTAGAAGAAGACCAGTTTGGAATGAGAATTGTGTGGGCTGTCGCCTACAATTGATGAGATATGGCCGAGTGGTTGGTAGATTCTTTGAAAATCATCAAAAATACGGTATCTGAGAAAGACAATCTTAGTTGATCAGGCACGGTTTAGAAGAAAACGAGTTTGGAATGACACTTTTGTGGGGTGTCGCCTACAATTGCGGAGATATGGCCGAGTGGTTGGTAGATTCTTTGAAAATCATCAAAAATACGGTATCTGAGCAAGACAATCCCTGTTGGTCAGGCACGGTTTAGAAGAAGACCAGTTTGGAATGACAATTTTGTGGGCTGTCGCCTACAATTGATGAGATATGGCCGAGTGGTTGGTAGATTCTTTGAAAATCATCAAAAATACGGTATCTGAGAAAGACAATCTTAGTTGATCAGGCACGGTTTAGAAGAAAACCAGTTTGGAATGACACTTTTGTGGGCTGTCGCCTACAATTGCGCAGATATGGCCGAATGGTTTGCAGATTCTTTGAGATTCATCAAAAATACTGTATCTGAGCAAGACAATCCCAGTTGGTCAGGCACGGTTTAGAAGAAAACCAGTTTGTAATGACACTTTTGTAGGCTGTGGTCTACAATTCCTGAGATATGGCCAAGTGGTTGGTAGATTCTTTGAAACACATGAAAAATACAGTATCTGAGCAAGACATTCTCAGTTCGTCAGGCACGGTTTCGAAGAAAACCAGTTTGAAATGACACTTTTGTGTGCTGTCGCCTAAAATTTATAATATATGGCCGAGTGGTTGGTCGATTTTTTGAAATTCATGAAAAATACGGTATCTAACCAAGACAATCCTAGTTGATCAGCCACGGTTTAGAAGAAAACCAGTTTCGAATGACAGTTTTAAGAGCTGTCGCCTACAATTGCTGAGATATGGCCTAGTGGTTGGTAGATTATTTGAAATTCATCAAAAATACGGTATCTGAGCAAGACAATCCCAGTTGATCTGGCACGGTTTAGAAGAAAACCAGTTTGGAATGACACTTTTGTGGGCTGTCGCCTACAGCTGCTGAGATATGGCCGAGTGGTTGGTAGATTCTTTGAAACACATGAAAAATACGGTATCTGAGCAAGACAATCCCAGTTAATCAGGCACGGTTTAGAAGAAAACCAGTTTGGAATGACACTTTTGTGGGCTGCCGCCTACAATTACTGAGATATGGCCGAGTGGTTGGTAGATTCGTTGAACTTCATGAAAAATACGGTATCTGAGCAAGACAATCCCAGTTGATCTGGCACGGTTTAGAAGAAAACTAGTGTGGAATGACACTTTTGTGGGCTGTCGCCCACAATTGCTGAGATATGGCCGAGTGGTTGGTCGATTCTATGAAATTCATGAAAAATACGGTATCTGAGCAAGACAATCCCAGTTGATCTGGCACGGTTTAGAAGAAAACCAGTTTGGAATGACACTTTTGTGGGCTGTCGCCTACAACTGCTGAGATATGGCCGAGTGGTTGGTAGATTCTTTGAAACACCTGAAAAATACAGTATCTGAGCAAGACAATCCCATTTGATCAGGCACGGTTTCGAAGAAAACCAGTTTGGAATGACACTTTTGTGTGCTGTCGCCTAAAATTTATGATATATGGCCGAGTGGTTGGTCGATTCTTTGAAATTCATGAAAAATACGGTATCTAACCAAGACAATCCCAGTTGATCAGGCACGGTTTAGAAGAAAACCAGTTTCGAATGACAGTTTTGAGAGCTGTCGCCTACAATTGCTGAGATATGGCCTAGTGGTTAGTAGATGCTTTGAAATTCATGAAAAATACGGTATCTGAGCAAGACAATCCCAGTTGATCAGGCACGGTTTAGAAGAAAACTAGTGTGGAATGACACTTTTGTGGGCTGTCGCCCACAATTGCTGAGATATGGCCGAGTCGTTGGTCGATTCTTTGAAATTCATGAAAAATACGGTATCTGAGCAAGACAATCCCAGTTGATCAGGCACGTTTTGGAATAAAACCAGTTTGGAATTACACTTTTGTTGCAGTTGCCTACAATTGCTGAGATATGGCCGAGTGGTTGGTCGATTCTTTGAAATTCATGAAAAATACGGTATCTGAGCAAGACAATCCCAGTTGATCACGCACGGTTTAGAAGAAAACTAGTGTGGAATGACACTTTTGTGGGCTGTCGCCCACAATTGCTGAGATATGGCCGAGTGGTTGGTCGATTCTTTGAAATTCATGAAAAATACGGTATCTGAGCAAGACAATCCCAGTTGATCAGGCACGGTTTAGAAGAAAACCAGTTTGGAATGACACTTTTGTGTGCTGTCGCCTACAATTGATGAGATATGGCCGAGTGGTTGGTCGATTCTTTGAAATTCATGAAAAATACGGTATCTAACCAAGACAATCCCAGTTGATCAGGCACGGTTTAGAAGAAAACCAGTTTGGAAAGACACTTTTTTGGGCTGTCGCCTACAATTGCTGAGATATGGCCGAGTGGTGGGTAGATTCTTTGAAACACATGAAAAATACGGTATCTGAGCAAGACAATCCCAGTTGATCAGGCACGGTTTAGAAGAAAACCAGTTTGGAATGACACTTTTGTGTGCTGTCGCCTACAATTGATGAGATATGGCCGAGTGGTTGGTCGATTCTTTGAAATTCATGAAAAATACGGTATCTAACCAAGACAATCCCAGTTGATCAGGCACGGTTTAGAAGAAAACCAGTTTGGAAAGACACTTTTTTGGGCTGTCGCCTACAACTGCTGAGATATGGCCGAGTGGTTGGTAGATTCTTTGAAACACCTGAAAAATACAGTATCTGAGAAGACAATCCCAGTTGGTCAGGCACGGTTTAGAAGAAAACCAGTTTGGAATGACACTTTTGTGTGCTGTCGCCTACAATTGATGAGATATGGCCGAGTGGTTGGTCGATTCTTTGAAATTCATAAAAAATACGGTATCTAACCAAGACAATCCCAGTTGATCAGGCACGGTTTAGAAGAAAACCAGTTTGGAAAGACACTTTTTTGGGCTGTCGCCTACAATTGCTGAGATATGGCCGAGTGGTGGGTAGATTCTTTGAAACACATGAAAAATACGGTATCTGAGCAAGACAATCCCAGTTGATCAGGCACGGTTTAGAAGAAAACCAGTTTGGAATTACACTTTTGTGGGCTGTCGTCTACAATTGCTGAGATATGGCCGAGTGGTTGGTAGATTCTTTGAAACACATGAAAAATACGGTATCTGAGCAAGACAATCCCAGTTGATCAGGCACGGTTTAGAAGAAAACCAGTTTGGAATGACACTTTTGTGGGCTGCCGCCTACAATTACTGAGATATGGCCGAGTGGTTGGTAGATTCGTTGAACTTCATGAAAAATACGGTATCTGAGCAAGACAATCCCAGTTGATCAGGCACGGTTTAGAAGAAAACTAGTGTGGAATGACACTTTTGTGGGCTGTCGCCCACAATTGCTGAGATATGGCCGAGTGGTTGGTCGATTCTATGAAATTCATGAAAAATACGGTATCTGAGCAAGACAATCCCAGTTGATCTGGCACGGTTTAGAAGAAAACCAGTTTGGAAGGACACTTTTGTGGGCTGTCGCCTACAACTGCTGAGATATGGCCGAGCGGTTGGTAGATTCTTAGAAATTTATGAAAAATACGGTATCTGAGCAAGACAATCCCACTTGATCAGGCACGGTTTAGAAGAAAAGCAGTTTGGAATGAAATTTTTGTGGGCTGTCGCCTACAATTGCTGAGATATGGCCGAGTGGTTGGTAGATTCTTTGAAACACCTGAAAAATACAGTATCTGAGCAAGACAATCCCATTTGATCAGGCACGGTATCGAAGAAAACCAGTTTGGAATGACACTTTTGTGGGCTGCTGCCTACAATTACTGAGATATGGCCGAGTGGTTGGTAGATTCGTTGAACTTCATGAAAAATACGGTATCTGAGCAAGACCATCCCAGTTGATCAGGCACGGTTTAGAAGAAAACTAGTGTGGAATGACACTTTTGTGGGCTGTCGCCCACAATTGCTGAGATATGGCCGAGTGTTTGGTCGATTCTTTGAAATTCATGAAAAATACGGTATCTGAGCAAGACAATCCCAGTTGATCAGGCACGGTTTAGAAGAAAAGCAGTTTGGAATGACATTTTTGTGGGCTGTCGTCTACAATTGCTGAGATATGGCCGAGTGGTGGGTAGATTCTTTGAAACACATGAAAAATACGGTATCTGAGCAAGACAATCCCACTTGATCAGGCACGGTTTAGAAGAAAACCAGTTTGGAAAGACACATTTGTGGGCTGTCGCCTACATTTGCTTAGATGTGGCCGAGTGGTGGGTAGATTCTTTGAAACACATGAAAAATACGGTATCTGAGCAAGACAATCCCAGTTGATCAGGCACGGTTTAGAAGAAAACCAGTTTGGAATTACACTTTTGTGGGCTGTCGTCTACAATTGCTGAGATATGGCCGAGTGGTTGGTAGATTCTTTGAAACACATGAAAAATACGGTATCTGAGCAAGACAATCCCAGTTGATCAGGCACGGTTTAGAAGAAAACCAGTTTGGAATGACACTTTTGTGGGCTGCCGCCTACAATTACTGAGATATGGCCGAGTGGTTGGTAGATTCGTTGAACTTCATGAAAAATACGGTATCTGAGCAAGACAATCCCAGTTGATCAGGCACGGTTTAGAAGAAAACTAGTGTGGAATGACACTTTTGTGGGCTGTCGCCCACAATTGCTGAGATATGGCCGAGTGGTTGGTCGATTCTATGAAATTCATGAAAAATACGGTATCTGAGCAAGACAATCCCAGTTGATCTGGCACGGTTTAGAAGAAAACCAGTTTGGAAGGACACTTTTGTGGGCTGTCGCCTACAACTGCTGAGATATGGCCGAGCGGTTGGTAGATTCTTAGAAATTTATGAAAAATACGGTATCTGAGCAAGACAGTCCCACTTGATCAGGCACGGTTTAGAAGAAAAGCAGTTTGGAATGAAATTTCTGTGGGCTGTCGCCTACAATTGCTGAGATATGGCCGAGTGGTTGGTAGATTCTTTGAAACACCTGAAAAATACAGTATCTGAGCAAGACAATCCCATTTGATCAGGCACGGTATCGAAGAAAACCAGTTTGGAATGACACTTTTGTGGGCTGCTGCCTACAATTACTGAGATATGGCCGAGTGGTTGGTAGATTCGTTGAACTTCATGAAAAATACGGTATCTGAGCAAGACCATCCCAGTTGATCAGGCACGGTTTAGAAGAAAACTAGTGTGGAATGACACTTTTGTGGGCTGTCGCCCACAATTGCTGAGATATGGCCGAGTGTTTGGTCGATTCTTTGAAATTCATGAAAAATACGGTATCTGAGCAAGACAATCCCAGTTGATCAGGCACGGTTTAGAAGAAAAGCAGTTTGGAATGACATTTTTGTGGGCTGTCGTCTACAATTGCTGAGATATGGCCGAGTGGTTGGTCGATTCTTTGAAATTCATGAAAAATACGGTATCTGAGCAAGACAATCTCAGTTGATCAGGCACGGTTTAGAAGAAAAACAGTTTGGAATGACACTTTTGTGGGCTGCTGCCTACAATTACTGAGATATGGCCGAGTGGTTGGTAGATTCGTTGAACTTCATGAAAAATACGGTATCTGAGCAAGACCATCCCAGTTGATCAGGCACGGTTTAGAAGAAAACTAGTGTGGAATGACACTTTTGTGGGCTGTCGCCCACAATTGCTGAGATATGGCCGAGTGTTTGGTCGATTCTTTGAAATTCATGAAAAATACGGTATCTGAGCAAGACAATCCCACTTGATCAGGCACGGTTTAGAAGAAAACTAGTGTGGAATGACACTTTTGTGGGCTGTCGCCCACAATTGCTGAGATATGGCCGAGTGTTTGGTCGATTCTTTGAAATTCATGAAAAATACGGTATCTGAGCAAGACAATCCCAGTTGATCAGGCACGGTTTGGAATAAAACCAGTTTGGAATTACACTTTTGTGGCAGTCGCCTACAATTGCTGAGATATGGCCGAGTGGTTGATAGATTCTTTGAAATTCATCAAAAATACGGTATCTGAGCAAGACAATCCCTGTTGGTCAGGCACGGTTTAGAAGAAGACCAGTTTGGTATGACAATTTTGTGGGCTGTCGCCTACAATTGATGAGATATGGCCGAGCGGTTGGTAGATTCTTTGAAAATCATCAAAAATACGGTATCTGAGAAAGACAATCTTAGTTGATCAGGCACGGTTTAGAAGAAAACGAGTTTGGAATGACACTTTTGTGGGGTGTCGCCTACAATTGCGGAGATATGGCCGAGTGGTTGGTAGATTCTTTGAAAATCATCAAAAATACGGTATCTGAGCAAGACAATCCCTGTTGGTCAGGCACGGTTTAGAAGAAGACCAGTTTGGAATGACAATTTTGTGGGCTGTCGCCTACAATTGATGAGATATGGCCGAGCGGTTGGTAGATTCTTTGAAAATCATCAAAAATACGGTATCTGAGAAAGACAATCTTAGTTGATCAGGCACGGTTTAGAAGAAAACCAGTTTGGAATGACACTTTTGTGGGCTGTCGCCTACAATTGCGCAGATATGGCCGAATGGTTTGCAGATTCTTTGAGATTCATCAAAAACACTGTATCTGAGCAAGACAATCCCAGTTGGTCAAGCACGGTTTAGAAGAAAACCAGTTTGTAATGACACTTTTGTGGGCTGTGGTCTACTATTCCTGAGATATGGCCAAGTGCTTGGTAGATTCTTTGAAACACATGAAAAATACAGTATCTGAGCAAGACAATCTCAGTTGGTCAGGCATGGTTTCGAAGAAAACCAGTTTGAAATGACACTTTTGTGTGCTGTCGCCTAAAATTTATAATATATGGCCGAGTGGTTGGTCGATTTTTTGAAATTCATGAAAAATACGGTATCTAACCAAGACAATCCCAGTTGATCAGCCACGGTTTAGAAGAAAACCAGTTTCGAATGACAGTTTTGAGAGCTGTCGCCTACAATTGCTGAGATATGGCCGAGTGGTTGGTAGATTCTTTGAAATCCATCAAAAATACGGTATCTGAGCAAGACAATCCCAGTTGATCTGGCACGGTTTAGAAGAAAACCAGTTTGGAATGACACTTTTGTGGGCTGTCGCCTACAACTGCTGAGATATGGCCGAGTGGTTGGTCGATTCTTTGAAATTCATGAAAAATACGGTATCTGAGCAAGACAATCTCAGTTGGTCAGGCACGGTTTAGAAGAAAATCAGTTTGGAATGACACTTTTGTGGGCTGCCGCCTACAGTTACTGAGATATGGCCGAGTGGTTGGTAGATTCGTGGAACTTCTTGAAAAATACGGTATCTGAGCAAGACAATCCCAGTTGATCAGGCACGGTTTAGAAGAAAACTAGTGTGGAATGACACTTTTGTGGGCTGTCGCCCACAATTGCTGAGATATGGCCGAGTGGTTGGTCGATTCATTGAAATTCATGAAAAATACGGTATCTGAGCAAGACAATCCCAGTTGATCAGGCACGGTTTGGAATAAAATCAGTTTGGAATTACACTTTTGTTGCAGTCGCCTACAATTGCTGAGATATGGCCGAGTGGTTGATACATTCTTTGAAATTCATAAAAAAAACGGTATCTGAGCAAGACAATCCCTGTTGGTCAGGCACGGTTTAGAAGAAGACCAGTTTGGAATGACAATTTTGTGGGCTGTCGCCTACAATTGATGAGATATGGCCGAGTGGTTGGTAGATTCTTTGAAAATCATCAAAAATACGGTATCTGAGAAAGACAATCTTAGTTGATCAGGCACGGTTTAGAAGAAAACCAGTTTGGAATGACACTTTTGTGGGCTGTCGCCTACAATTGCGCAGATATGGCCGAATGGTTTGCAGATTCTTTGAGATTCATCAAAAATACTGTATCTGAGCAAGACAATCCCAGTTGGTCAGGCACGGTTTAGAAGAAAACCAGTTTGTAATGACACTTTTATGGGCTGTGGTCTACAATTCCTGAGATATGGCCAAGTGGTTGATAGATTCTTTGAAACACATGAAAAATACAGTATCTGAGCAAGACATTCTCAGTTGGTCAGGCACGGTTTAGAAGAAAACCAGTTTGAAATGACACTTTTGTGTGCTGTCGCCTAAAATTTATAATATATGGCCGAGTGGTTGGTCGATTTTTTGAAATTCATGAAAAATACGGTATCTAACCAAGACAATCCCAGTTGATCAGCCACGGTTTAGAAGAAAACCAGTTTCGAATGACAGTTTTGAGAGCTGTCGCCTACAATTGCTGAGATATGGCCTAGTGGTTGGTAGATTATTTGAAATTCATCAAAAATACGGTATCTGAGCAAGACAATCCCAGTTGATCTGGCACGGTTTAGAAGAAAACCAGTTTGGAATGACACTTTTGTGGGCTGTCGCCTACAGCTGCTGAGATATGGCCGAGTGGTTGGTAGATTCTTTGAAACACATGAAAAATACGGTATCTAAGCAAGACAATCCCAGTTAATCAGGCACGGTTTAGAAGAAAACTAGTTTGGAATGACACTTTTGTGGGCTGCCGCCTACAATTACTGAGATATGGCCGAGTGGTTGGTAGATTCGTTGAACTTCATGAAAAATACGGTATCTGAGCAAGACAATCCCAGTTGATCAGGCACGGTTTAGAAGAAAACTAGTGTGGAATGACACTTTTGTGGGCTGTCGCCCACAATTGCTGAGATATGGCCGAGTGGTTGGTCGATTCTATGAAATTCATCAAAAATACGTTATCTGAGCAAGACAATCCCAGTTGATCTGGCACGGTTTAGAAGAAAACCAGTTTGGAATGACACTTTTGTGGGCTGTCGCCTACAACTGCTGAGATATGGCCGAGTGGTTGGTAGATTCTTTGAAACACCTGAAAAATACAGTATCTGAGCAAGACAATCCCATTTGATCAGGCACGGTTTCGAAGAAAACCAGTTTGGAATGACACTTTTGTGTGCTGTCGCCTAAAATTTATGATATATGGCCGAGTGGTTGGTCGATTCTTTGAAATTCATGAAAAATACGGTATCTAACCAAGACAATCCCAGTTGATCAGGCACGGTTTAGAAGAAAACCAGTTTCGAATGACAGTTTTGAGAGCTGTCGCCTACAATTGCTGAGATATGGCCTAGTGGTTAGTAGATGCTTTGAAATTCATGAAAAATACGGTATCTGAGCAAGACAATCCCAGTTGATCAGGCACGGTTTAGAAGAAAACTAGTGTGGAATGACACTTTTGTGGGCTATCGCCCACAATTGCTGAGATATGGCCGAGTGGTTGGTCGATTCTTTGAAATTCATGAAAAATACGGTATCTGAGCAAGACAATCCCAGTTGATCAGGCACGGTTTGGAATAAAACCAGTTTGGAATTACACTTTTGTTGCAGTTGCCTACAATTGCTGAGATATGGCCGAGTGGTTGGTCGATTCTTTGAAATTCATGAAAAATACGGTATCTGAGCAAGACAATCCCAGTTGATCACGCACGGTTTAGAAGAAAACTAGTGTGGAATGACGCTTTTGTGGGCTGTCGCCCACAATTGCTGAGATATGGCCGAGTGGTTGGTCGATTCTTTGAAATTCATGAAAAATACGGTATCTGAGCAAGACAATCCCAGTTGATCAGGCACGGTTTGGAATAAAACCAGTTTGGAATTACACTTTTGTTGCAGTCGCCTAAAATTTATGATATATGGCCGAGTGGTTGGTCGATTCTTTGAAATTCATGAAAAATACGGTATCTAACCAAGACAATCCCAGTTGATCAGCCACGGTTTAGCAGAAAACCAGTTTGGAATGACACATTTTTGGGCTGTCGCCTACAATTGCTGAGATATGGCCGAGTGGTGGGTAGATTCTTTGAAACACATGAAAAATACGGTATCTGAGCAAGACAATCCCAGTTGGTCAGGCACGGTTTAGAAGAAAACCAGTTTGGAATGACACTTTTGTGTGCTGTCGCCTACAATTGATGAGATATGGCCGAGTGGTTGGTCGATTCTTTGAAATTCATGAAAAATACGGTATCTAACCAAGACAATCCCAGTTGATCAGGCACGGTTTAGAAGAAAACCAGTTTGGAAAGACACTTTTATGGGCTGTCGCCTACAATTGCTGAGATATGGCCGAGTGGTGGGTAGATTCTTTGAAACACATGAAAAATACGGTATCTGAGCAAGACAATCCCAGTTGATCAGGCACGGTTTAGAAGAAAACCAGTTTGGAATGACACTTTTGTGTGCTGTCGCCTATAATTGATGAGATATGGCCGAGTGGTTGGTCGAATCTTTGAAATTCATGAAAAATACGGTATCTAACCAAGACAATCCCAGTTGATCAGGCACGGTTTAGAAGAAAACCAGTTTGGAAAGACACTTTTTTGGGCTGTCGCCTACAATTGCTGAGATATGGCCGAGTGGTGGGTAGATTCTTTGAAACACATGAAAAATACGGTATCTGAGCAAGACAATCCCAGTTGATCAGGCACGGTTTAGAAGAAAACCAGTTTGGAATGACACTTTTGTGGGCTGTCGTCTACAATTGCTGAGATATGGCCGAGTGGTTGGTAGATTCTTTGAAACACATGAAAAATACGGTATCTGAGCAAGACAATCCCAATTGATCAGGCACGGTTTAGAAGAAAACCAGTTTCGAATGACAGTTTTGAGAGCTGTCGCCTACAATTGCTGAGATATGGCCTAGTGGTTAGTAGATTCTTTGAAATTCATCAAAAATACGGTATCTGAGCAAGACAATCCCAGTTGATCTGGCACGGTTTAGAAGAAAACCAGTTTGGAATGACACTTTTGTGGGCTGTCGCCTACAACTGCTGAGATATGGCCGAGTGGTGGGTAGATTCTTAAAATTTATGAAAAATACGGTATCTGAGCAAGACAATCCCACTTGATCAGGCACGGTTTAGAAGAAAAGCTGTTTGGAATGACACTTTTGTGGGCTGTCGCCTACAATTGCTGAGATATGGCCGAGTGGTTGGTAGATTCTTTGAAACACCTGAAAAATACAGTACCTGAGCAAGACAATCCCATTTGATCAGGCACGGTTTCGAAGAAAACCAGTTTGGAATGACACTTTTGTGGGCTGTCGCCTAAAATTGCTGAGATATGGCCGAGTGGTTGGTAGATTCTTTGAAATTCATGAAAAATACGGTATCTGAGCAAGACAATCTCAGTTGATCAGGCACGGTTTAGAAGAAAATCAGTTTGGAATGACACTTTTGTGGGCTGCCGCCTACAATTACTGAGATATGGCCGAGTGGTTGGTAGATTTGTTGAACTTCATGAAAAATACGATATCTGAGCAAGACAATCCCAGTTGATCAGGCACGGTTTAGAAGAAAACTAGTGTGGAATGACACTTTTGTGGGCTTGTCGCCCACAATTGCTGAGATATGGCCGAGTGTTTGGTCGATTCTTTGAAATTCATGAAAAATACGGTATCTGGGCAAGACAATCCCAGTTGATCAGGCACGGTTTGGAATAAAACCATTTTGGAATTACACTTTTGTTGCAGTCGCCTACAATTGCTGAGATATGGCCGAGTGGTTGATAGATTCTTTGAAATTCATCAAAAATACGGTATTTGAGCAAGACAATCCCATTTGATCAGGCACGGTTTAGAAGAAAACGAGTTTGGAATTACACTTTTGTGGGGTGTCGCCTACAATTGCGGAGATATGGCCGAGTGGTTGGTAGATTCTTTGAAAATCATCAAAAATACGGTATCTGAGCAAGACAATCCCTGTTGGTCAGGCACGGTTTAGTAGAAGACCAGTTTGGAATGACAATTTTGTGGGCTGTCGCCTACAATTGATGAGATATGGCCGAGTGGTTGGTAGATTCTTTGAAAATCATCAAAAATACGGTATCTGAGAAAGACAGTCTTAGTTGATCAGGCACGGCTTAGAAGAAAACCAGTGTGGAATGACACTTTTGTGGGCTGTCGCCTACAATTGCACAGATATGGCCGAATGGTTTGCAGATTCTTTGAGATTCATCAAAAATACGGTATCTGAGCAAGACAATCCCAGTTGATCAGGCTCGGGTTAGAAGAAAACCAGTTTGGAATGACACATTTGTGGGCTATCGCCTACAATTGCCGAGATATGGCCGAGTGGTTGGTCGATCCTTTGAAATTCATGAAAAATACGGTATCTGACCAAGACAATCCCAGTTGAACAGGCACGGTTTAGAAGAAAATTAGTTTGGATGACCCTTTTGTAGGCTGTCGTCTACAATTGCTGAGATATGGCCGAGTGGTTGGTAGATTCTTTGAAATTCCTTAAAAATGCGGTATCTGAGCAAAACAATCCCAGTTGATCGGGCACGGTTTAGAAGAAAACCAGTTTGGAATGACACTTTTGTGTGCTGTCGCCTAAAATTGATGAGATATGGCCGAGTGGTTGGACGATTCTTTGAAATTAATGAAAAATACGGTATCTAACCAAGAATATCCCAGTTGATCAGGCACGGTTTAGAAGAAAACCAGTTTGGAATGACTGTTTTGAGGGCTGTCGCCTACAATTGCTGAGATATGACCTAGTGGTTGGTAGATTCTTCGAAATTCATCAAATGTACGTTATCCGAGCAAGACAATTCCAGTTGATCAGGCATGGTTTAGAAGAAAACCAGTTTGGAATGACACTTTTGTGTGCTGTAGCCTACAATTGATAAGATATTGCCGAGTGGTTTGTCGATTCTTTGAAAGCTATCAAAAATACGGTATCTGAGCAAGACAATCCCAGTTGATCAGGCACGGTTTAGAAGAAAACCAGTTTGGATGACACTTTTGTGGGCTGTCGCCTACAATTGCTGAGATATGGCCGAGTGATTGGTAGATTCTTTGAAATTCATTAAAAAGACGGTATCTGAGCGAGACAATCCCAGTTGATCAGGCACGGTTTAGAAGAAACGCAGTTTGGAATGACAGTTTTGAGGGCTGTCGCCTACAATTGCTGAGATATGTCCCAGTTGTTGGTAGATTCTTTGAAATTCATCAAAAATACGGTATCTGAGCAAGACAATCCCAGTTGATCACGCACGGTTTAGAAGAAAACTAGTTTGGAATGGCAATTTTGTAGGCTTTTGCAAACCATTGCTGAGATATGTCCGGGTGGTTGTTAGATTCTTAGAAATTGACGAAAAATACGGTATCTGAACAAGACAATCCCTGTTGATCAGGCACGGTTTAGAAGAAAACCCGTTTGGAATGACACTTTTGTGGGGTGTCGCCTACAATTGCTGAGATATGGCCGAGTGGTTGGTAGATTCTTTGAATATCATCTAAAATAAGGTATCTGAGCAAGACAATCCCTGTTGGTCAGGCACGGTTTAGAAGAAGACCAGTTTGGAATGACACTTTTGTGGGCTGTCGCCTACAATTGATGAGATATGGTCGAGTGGTTGGTAGATTCTTTGAAAATCATCACAAATACGGTATCTGAGCAGACAATCTTAGTTGATCAGGCACGGCTTAGAAGAAAACCAGTTTGGAATGACACTTTTGTGGGCTGTAGTCTACAATTCCTGAGATATGGCCGAGTGGTTGCTAGATTCTTTGAAATTCATGAAAAATACGGTATCTGAGCAAGACAATCCCAGTTGATCAGGCACGGTTTAGAAGAAAACCATTTTGGAATGAAACATTTGTGGACTGTCGCCTACAATTGCTGAGATCTGGCCGAGTGGTTGGTCGATCCTTTGAAATTCATGAAAAATACGGTATCTGAGCAAGACAATCCCAGTTGATCAGGCACGGTTTAGAAGAAAACCAGTTTGGATGACACTTTTGTAGGCTGTCGCCTAAAATTGATGAGATATGGCCGAGTGGTTGGTCGATTCTTTGAAATTCATGAAAAATACGGTATCTAACCAAGACAATCCCAGTTGATCAGGCACAGTTTAGAAGAAAACCATTTTGGAATGACACATTTGTGGGCTGTCGCCTACAATTGCTGAGATATGGCCGAGTGGTTGAAAGATTCTTTGAAATTCATTAAAAATGCGGTATCTGAGCAAGACAATCCCAGTTGATCAGGCACGGTTTAGAAGAAAACCAGTTTGGAATGACACTTTTGTGTGCTGTCGCCTAAAATTGATGAGATATGGCCGAGTGGTTGGTCGATTCTTTGAAATTCATGAAAAATACGGTATCTAACCAAGACAATCCCAGTTGATCAGGCACGGTTTAGAAGAAAACCAGTTTGGAATGACTGTTTTGAGGGCTGTCGCCTACAATTGCTGAGATATGGCCTAGTGGTTGGTAGATTCTTTGAAAGTCATCAAAAATACGGTATCTGAGCAAGACAGTCCCAGTTGATCAGGCGCGGTTACGAAGAAAACCACTTTGGAATGACACTTTTGTGTGCTGTCGCCTACAATTGCTGAGATATGGCCGAGTGGTTGGTCGATTCTTTGAAATTCATGAAAAATACGGTATCTGAACAAGACAATCCCACTTGATCAGGCACGGTTTAGAAGAAAACCAGTTTGGAATGACAGTTTTGAGAGCTGTCGCCTACAATTGCTGAGATATGGCCTAGTGGTTGGTAGATTCTTTGAAAGTCATCAAAAATACGGTATCTGAGCAAGACAATCATAGTTGGTCAGGCACGGTTTAGAAGAAAACCAGTTTGGATGACACTTTTGTGGGCTGTCGCCTACAATTGCTGAGATTTGGACGAGTGGTTGGTAGATTCTTTGAAAATCATCAAAAATACGGTATCTGAGCAGACAATCTTAGTTGATCAGGCACGGCTTAGAAGAAAACCCGTTTGGAATGACACTTTTGTGGGCTGTCGTCTACAATTCCTGAGATATGGCCGAGTGGTTGCTAGATTCTTTGAAATTCATGAAAAATACAGTATCTGAGCAAGACAATCCCAGTTGATCAGGCACGGTTTAGAAGAAAACCATTTTGGAATGACACATTTGTGGGCTGTCGCCTACAATTGCTGAGATATGGCCGAGTGGTTGGTCGATCCTTTGAAATTCATGAAAAATACGGTATCTGAGCAAGACAATCCCAGTTGATCAGGCACGGTTTAGAAGAAAACCAGTTTGGATGACACTTTTGTAGGCTGTCGCCTAAAATTGATGAGATATGGCCGAGTGGTTGGTCGATTCTTTGAAATTCATGAAAATTACGGTATCTAACCAAGAGAATCCCAGTTGATCAGGCACGGTTTAGAAGAAAACCAGTTTGGAATGAGAGTTTTGAGGGCTGTCGCCTACAATTGCTGAGATATGGCCTAGTGGTTGGTAGATTCCTTGAAAGTCATCAAAAATACAGTATCTGAGCAAGACAGTCCCAGTTGATCAGGCGCGGTTAAGAAGAAAACCAGTTTGGAATGACACTTTTGTGTGCTGTCGCCTACAATTGCTGAGATATGGCCGATTGGTTGGTCGATTCTTTGAAATTCATGAAAAATACGGTATCTGAACAAGACAATCCCAGTTGATCAGGCACGGTTTAGAAGAAAACCAGTTTGGAATGACAGTTTTGTGGGCTGTCGTCTGCAATTCCTGAGATATGGCCGAGTGGTTGGTAGATTCTTTGAAATTCATGAAAAATACGGTATCTGAGCGAGACAATCCCAGTTGATCAGGCACGGTTTAGAAGAAAACCATTTTGGAAGGACACATTTGTGGGCTGTCGCCTACAATTGCTGAGATATGGCCGAGTGGTTGAAAGATTCTTTGAAATTCATTAAAAATGCGGTATCTGAGCAAGACAATCCCAGTTGATCAGGCACGGTTTAGAAGAAAACAAGTTTGGAATGACACTTTTGTGTGCTGTCGCCTAAAATTGATGAGATATGGCCGAGTGGTTGGTCGATTCTTTGAAATTCATGAAAAATACGGTATCTAACCAAGACAATCCGAGTTGATCAGGCACGGTTTAGAAGAAAACCAGTTTGGAATGACTGTTTTGAGGGCTGTCGCCTACAATTGCTGAGATATGGCCTAGTGGTTGGTAGATTCTTTGAAAGTCATCAAAAATACGATATCTGAGCAAGACAGTCCCAGTTGATCAGGCGCGGTTACGAAGAAAACCACTTTGGAATGACACTTTTGTGTGCTGTCGCCTACAATTGCTGAGATATGGCCGAGTGGTTGGTCGATTCTTTGAAATTCATGAAAAATACGGTATCTGAACAAGACAATCCCAGTTGATCAGGCACGGTTTAGAAGAAAACCAGTTTGGAATGACAGTTTTGAGGGCTGTCGCCTACAATTGCTGAGATATGGCCTAGTGGTTGGTAGATTCTTTGAAAGTCATCAAAAATACGGTATCTGAGCAAGACAATCATAGTTGATCAGCCACGGTTTAGAAGAAAACCAGTTTGGATGACACTTTTGTGGGCTGTCACCTACAATTGCTGAGATTTGGCCGAGTGGTTGGTAGATTCTCTGAAATTCATTAAACATACTGTATCTGAGCATGACAATCCCAGTTGATCAGGCACGGTTTAGAAGAAAACCAGTTTGGAATGACAGTTTTGAGGGCTGTCGGCTACAATTGCTGAGATATGTCCTAGTGGTTGGTAGATTCTTTGAAATTTTCAAAATTACGGTATCTGAGCAAGACAATCCCAGTTGTTCAGGCACGGTTTAGAAAAAAACCAGTTTGGAATGACACTTTTGTTTGCTGTCGCCCACAATTGATGAGATATGGCCGATTGGTTGGTCGATTCTTTGAAATTCATGAAAAATACGGTATCTAACCAAGACAATCCCAGTTGATCAGGCACGGTTTAGAAGAAAACCAGTTTGGAAAGACACTTTTGTGGGCTGTCGCCTACAACTGCTGAGATGTGGCCGAGTGGTTGGTAGATCCTTTGAAATTCATGAAAAATGCGGTATCTGAGCAAGACAATCCCACTTGATCAGGCACGGTTTAGAAGAAAACCAGTTTGGATGACACTTTTGTGGGCTGTCGCCTACAATTTCTGAGATTTGACCGAGTGGTTGGTAGATTCTTTGAAATTCATTAAAAATACGGTATCTGAGCAAGACAATCCCAGTTGATCCGGCACGGTTTAGAAGAAAACCAGTTTGGAATGACACTTTTGTGTGCTGTTGCCTACAATTGATGAGATATGGCCGAGTGGTTGGTCGATACTTTGAAATTCATGAAAAATACGGTATCTAACCAAGACAATCCCAGTTGATCAGGCACGGTTTAGAAGAAAACCAGTTTGGAATGACACTTTTGTGGGCTGTCGCCAACAATTGCTGAGATATGGCCGAGTGGTTGGTAGATTCTTTGTAAATCATCAAAAATACGGTATCTGAGCAAGACAATCCCCGTTGATCAGGCACGGTTTAGAAGAAAACCAGTTTGGAAGGACACTTTTCTGGGCTGTAGCCAACAATTGCTCAGATATGGCCGAGTGGTTGGTAGATTCTTTCAAATTCATCAAAAATACGATATCTGAGCAAGACAATCCCAGTTGATAAGGCACGGTTTAGAAGGAAACCTGTTTGGGATGACACTTTTGTGGACTGTCGCCTACAATTGCTGAGATATGGCCGAGTGGTTGGTAGATTCTTTGAAATACATCAAAAATACGGTATCTGAGCAAGACAATACCAGTTGATCAGGCACAGTTTAGAAGAAAACCATTTTGGAACGACACTTATGTGGGCTGTCGCCTACAATTGCTGAGATATGGCCGAGTGGTTGCTAGATTCTTTGAAATTCATAAAAAATACGGTATCTGAGCAAGACAATCCCAGTTGATCAAGCACGGTTTAGTGTACTCAGATAAGGTCTGTGATGTGGTTCGTAGGAAAAAACTACTTTATTCTAACTATATAATTACTACAACAATTAAGAGGATTGCTTCGCCGTATCTGCACGCGTGTGTGCCAGACAAGAGAGTGACGTTTTTTGTTATCCAACGTCCTGCCATGCTCCTCCGGCATTGCCCGATCATCGGGTGCGTTCATACAACACACGCCTTAACGCCCTGATGGATCATAAGGTGGTGCCTGGGCCTTCAAGCGAGTGGATCTACGGAGGACTGCGGGTTCTTGTGTTGAGTTCTGAACTCCATTGGGACTGGAAGATGGACGAGGGTATTCCTCACTGGGATCCTCCTCAATCACCATATCAGGGGCGCGACTAGTTCCTCAGAAGGGATCAACTCAAAATATGTGTTCTCATCGGGAGTCCTGGGTCTGATCTGGTCTAGGTGCCTTCTAACGGTAATTCCTGTTTCCAATCGTACGGTGTAAGGGACGGGGCCAGTCCTAGTGGTTACAATTCCAGGGTGCCATTTTACTCCTGAGCCATAATTTCTGCACCAAACAGTTTGGGATATGTTTAACTCACGACATCACCCAGCAGACGGTACATCCTTGTGTACGTTTACATTGATGGGATGAATTCGATTAAAATATGTACAGTAGGTGATCAATGAATTAGAAACACTTGAAAATTTTAACACAGTTTCAATTTATAATTGCAATATGCGTTTAGGATGAAGTCTGATAAAAGAGAGTTTCGCATGAAACAATTAAGGGGATCTCCCACATTTGTTAGGCAGGTAAATTTTATAACATCCTTCCTAGAAAGGGTAAAAAGGAGGTATAAAAAGGGTATAAAAAAGACGATTTCAGCTGAAGTGCTGTCATTTGCATTAAGGAAGTTATCGAGTGAAGTTGTTATAGAGGAGATAAAGTGTTTTTGTAGAAAATAATAAACAGTAAGTGTTAAGAAAGTATTCTGCCAGTGAAGTGCGAAGAAACGAAGTGAAAAAGTATGATTTTAAGGTGTATATGATTTTTTTTTCTGAACCTGTGAATTTTTCATAGTGGGACGGCGAAAGGACATAACGAGTGGGAAAAAAATCGAGATTGCAACATTGTTAAGATTGCAAAAGTTGTCTATTCGGGAAATAGCTAGGAGAACTGAAGTTTCGGCGGCCACCGTGAGCAGAATTTCAAAAAATATTGAAGTTGGCTTGTCTCCCCGGCATAATAAACGGGAAAACTGTAAGAGCAAAAGGAAAACCTCTGCCAGAACTGACCGGGAAATTATTCGGAAGGGTGCACAACAAGGCAGGGCACCAGTACGCGTACTTACTAGAGAGCTGAATGAACACGGAGTGGATATATCAGCGGTGACAGTCAGAAGAAGATTTTATGAGGCCTCACTAAAATGCAGACGGCCTGCAAAGAAGCCGAATTTAAATGAAAAAATGAAGAAGCGATTAATTTGGGCTAAACTTCATCAAAACTTAACCATTGATGATTGGAGAAAGGTAATTAAAAATTAGAATATTAGGGTTCAGTGTTGACCCGTATATTTGTCAAAAATACTGATTTTTCAGTTTTTCTTAATTTTTTATTTTTATTTAGGTCATCTTTAGTGACGAATGCCGATTAGAAGCTATCACGGAAGCAGCTCATTTTGTTAGACGAAGACCCAATGAGCGTTTTCAAGAAGACTGCCTCGTCAGAACGGTCAAACATCTACCGGCAACAATGATTTGGAGTTGCATTACTGGAGAAGGTCCCGGTCCTCTTTATTTCGTCGAGGGAACGCTACGCTCGGAGCAATACAAACGTGTCCTGGAAACGGTCCTTCTTCCTTATATGGACTCTCTAGCTTCTGGCAGATCCTCCTACACGTTTATGCAGGACGGCGCACCATGCCACACCGCAAGATCCGTTAATGATTTTTTCATTTCCAAAAATATTAATGTTCTTCCTTGGCCAGGTAATTCTCCAGATCTCAATCCTATTGAGAACTGTTGGGCCTTCCTAAAATCTAAGGTATACTCAAGGTCAAATAATACCATTCAAATTTTGAAAAATAATATCGAAGATATATGGAATAATGACGCTGAAATTAATTAAATGATCATCAGTTGTATTGGAAGTATGCCAAATAGAATAAAAGAAGTAATTAAAGCTAAGGGGGGGCAACGAAATATTAAATTTTTATACACTATGTACACGAGATGTAGCTGAATAATAAATATGTAGTGCGAAATTTACATACTTTTTACTTATTTCCTTAAATTTCCAGAAATACCCAAAAACTTTTAAAAAAAATTCGAGTGTTTCTAATTCATTGATCATCTACTGTATGTATTTTCCTATTGAAAAGCAGTTCCGAAGGTGTCCGTCCCGTAGTTGTGCACGGAGTTGAGTGTTGCGTAAGAAGGAACCGAGCTATGCGAAGATGAAAGTCTCCCACTGGGACCTTCTTCAAGAAGTTTTTAGCTTTCTTCACCATGATTTCTGCCTGACCATTTGAAGAGGGATGAAACGGTGCTGATGTACAGTGGCGGATTAGATTGTCCTCTCAAAACGTCTTAAATTCAATGGAAGTGAATGCGGTTCCGTTGTCGGAAACTATTATTTCCGGTAGTCCATGGGTCGCAAAGAGCCTACGAAGCGTTCTAATTACAGCATTCGATGGTGTAGAGGACACGGGATGAACCTCTAACCACTTAGAGTACTAGTCCACTATTATAAGGAAGAGATGACCCTGAAAAGGCCCAGCGAAGTCCACGTGTAGGCGAGTCCACGGCTGTTTCGTTGATTCCCAGTAATGCGTTGGAGCGCGGGCATTATCTGGACGGGTCTGCTGACAAGGCGAGCATGTTTTTACCACCCTTTCGATGTCCGAACCAATGGCAGGCCACCAGACGTATCTCCTGGCGAGAGCTTTCATCTGGACAATTCCCGGGTGTCCGGAATGTAAGGCATTAAGAATTTGTTTTTGTCCAGCTGGCGGTATTATGGTGCGGTTTCTCCAGAGTAGGCATCCCTTCATAGCTGATATCTCATGCCTGCTTCGGAAAAACGGTTTAAAATCCTCCTGATGTTTTTCCAGATTGGCAGGCCACCCCCTTAACGCCCAGTTGAGGACTGTGGCGTACATTAAGGTTTTCTTCGTCATCTCAGCTCTGATGCGCGGATCTAATACAGGTTTATGTACGGTTTCAATCATAAGAACGTCAGCCGCTTCCGGCTCATGAAGATCCGTTGCCTGTAAGGGTAACCTGCTAATAGAATCTGCATTAGCAACTTTTGCACCCGGACGATATGTAATGTCATAATTATAAGCGCTTAAGATTAATACTCGCCGCAACATTTGATTCGATATAATCACTGGGGACTGTTTCTTAGGACTGAACAAACTAATAAGCGGGCGATGATCCGTGACGATGGTAAAATGACGTCCGTATAAGAAATTATGGAATTTCTTAACACCTGATATTATAGCAACAGCCTCTTTGTCGATTTGAGCATAGATTCGCTCGGGCTTTGACAAGGTACGAGAATAAAACGCGACCGGTTTTTCCGGTCCGTCCTTCATTTTATGAGACAGTACGACGCCGATGCCATAGGGCGAAGCAACGCATATTAGGACGAGTGGAAGTGATCCATTATAGTGCACAAGTACAGATTCCGACGACAACAAGCATTTTAACTCGTCAAAAGCCCTTTGATGTGTCCCTGTCCAGCTGCACTGACAGCCTTTATCGAGAAGGCGATGAAGCGGTTCTGCTACGGTAGCTTTAGCGGGTAGGAATGTGTGATAGAAGTTAAGACGGCCCAGGAAGGCCTGAAGTTGCTTTTTGTCGATGGGGTTTGATGCGTTTTTAATAGCCGCCACCTTGTCGTCTGTTGGACGAATTCCGAGAGCGTCGATTTTGTAGCCTAAAAATTCCACTGATGAGACGCCGAAAACGCACTTTTGTTTTTTTAACCGGAAACCCTTTTGTAAGAGGCGATCAAATACGGCTTCCGTTCGATTAGCTAGCTCGAGCTCAGATTGCCCCATGATGATGATATCATCAAAAGCCCTCAATGACTGATTGGAATATACCTGGGGCTGAAGAAATTCCGAATTGAAGACGCTTGATCTTGTAAGAGCCCTTATGCGTAGTTATTGTCTGCAGCATCGCGGAATCATCATCCACCGGCAGCTGCTGGTACGCTTGAGCCAAGTCAAGTTTTGCAAAAAATTTGCCTCCAGACATGCCAGCAAGCAGATCGTTTATGGATGGTATCTGGAAGGAATGCATCTTAATTGCTTTATTCAGGGTAGCCTTATAATCACCACAAATCCTAATAGATCCATCGCTCTTCAATACTGGAACAATTGGGGTTGCCCATGAGGAATACTCCACAGGTTCGAGGATTCCCTGAGCTATCAACCTGACAATTTCAGCTTCCACCCTCGGTCTAATCGCTAAGGGAATTTTCCTCGGTTGTAAACGAATAGGTGGGACCGTATGGTCGTATTGCGGGCTTACTGGAGGTCACGTGTAGCGCCCCAGTTCTGGCGAAAACAGCTGTTCGTACTGCTTCACCACTGCGTTGATTTGAGGTGCCGAAGTGCTGACAGCATAGATACCCTGAATGCTTATTCCTAATGCCTCAAACCAGTTGCACCCCAGTATATTGGACCTCTTGTCCTTGACGACTACTAATGGCAGCATTTTAGGCTTCAACTTATTGCATTGTACCAGAACGTCAATTACTCCTAGAATTGGAATGATATTCTTTTGGAAATGTCAAAGCATTTCTATGTAATAAAATCATTGACCGGGTTTTTTAGTAAAAAGTATGCCTGCCCTTTTTGTGACAAGTTAACGAATGTAAAAATGCACAAATGCGAAGTGAAATATCGTTACTGTGACTCTTTCCCGCCGTGTGATTTTGTTGAAAAACTCAAAACATGCGAAAAGTGTAACCGAACATTAAGAGGTGATAACTGTTATAGAAATCACTTTCAAAATAAAATGCAAAATAAAAATGTATGCGACACATTTAAAATTTGTAAAATGTGTAGTAAATTTCTTGTTCTTAGTAAAAGGGAGTTAAAGGAACACACTTGCAATGAGTATTTTTGTAAGATTTGCTCTAAAATTGTTCCACAAGATCATCTTTGATATATTAAGAAGTATAAAGGAAACGCGGACAAAAAATCTTTGATAATATTTTTCGATTGTGAAAGTACTCAGAACACCTTATACGAGAGCAGTACTTCATCTTATTTGCATGTGGTAAACTTAATTGTTGCACAACAAATATTCTACAATTGTTATAACAAGACAGATATTAAGGAAAAATGCAATGTTTGTGGCGTTAGACAACACATATTTGAACGTTGTAAAACAATTTCTGGATTATTGTTTGAGTACTCGTTCTTTTGTATTTAAAGTGTATTGCATTGCGCATAACCTGCAGAGATATGACGGGCACTTTATCATTTCCGAGCTAGTAGCCAGAAAATTCAAAATAGAGCCAATAATGAACGGTAGTAAAATTATGAAAATGACATGTGAGAATGTAACGTTTATCGATTCATTAAATTTTCTGACGGTACCTCTTTCTAAGTTTCCTGAAATGTTTGATATTAAGGCTTATGAAAAGGGTTATTAACCATATTATTTTAACAAAACTGAAAATATTGATTACATTGGTAGTTACCCTCCGCCCGAGCTATATGGATATTCGGCTATGAAGATCAAAGAAAGAGAAAATTTGTTAATTTGGTATAATGCCGCATCGAAAGGAATTTTCAACAATAGAAAAGAAATGTTGAAATATTATATAAATGATGTCAATATCTTGTGTCTGGGTTGCACTCGATTTATGCGAGAATTTCTTGACATTACGGGAATAAATCCTTTTACAGAGGCTTTGACTATTGCGTCAACTTGAATTCTTGTTTTCCGAAAAAACTTCCTTAAAAATAATACCTTGGGCATAATGCCTAAGAATGGCTACTACAAATCCCAAAACCATTCAGCTATTGCCACAAAATGGCTTATTTGGGAAAGTTTAAAAGTTAATCAAGAAATTACAGCTTCCCATAATACAGGAGAAGTAAAGTTGGAGAGGGGTGGGTTACAAGTAGACGCCTTTAATTCAGAGACAAATACGGTTTACGAATTCTTTGGCTGCTTTTACCATGGGTGTAAGGATTACTTTAAAGTCCAAGATGTAGCTAACAACACAGCACAAAAGATTGAGACTATGGACCAAAGGTATGAAAGCACTATAAAAAGGATCGAGACAATCAAACGTTTAAATTACAATTTACTATATGTATATGTGGGAATGTGAATTTAGAAAATACTTGAAAAACAATCCTGATGTAGATCAAAAATTAAATGATCGTATTGCCAATATTCCCCTACCGCTTAATCCACGTAACGCCATTTTTGGTGGGCGTACTGAGGTTTTTAAGCTATATCATAAAGTGAATGAAAATGAGCTAATACGGTATTTAGACTTTACAAGTCTGTATCCGTATATTAATAAATATTCACCCTATCCTATTGGGCACCCTAAAATATTTCGAAACTGTGATATGCCTGCAGTATCAGAAATACTGTGAATGCATGGTTTTATTATGTGCTCTGGAATCCCGCCTTCCAATTTACTTTTTCCTGTGCTACCTTTTAAAACTAGGTTTAAGAGATATTTATTTTGCTCTCTGTAGAAAATGTACAGATAAAAATTAAATTTCTGTTTGTCATCATAACGAAGATGAAAGAGAAATTACTGGTGTATGGGTTATACCCGAACTAGCTTTAGCGGTAAAAAAAGGTTATCAGATAAAAAAGATTTTTGAGGTTTGGAAATATGACTGCGCCGTATATGATCCAGCTACAAAAACTGGTGGCTTGTTTACAGAATATGTAAACACTTTCTTAAAAATTAAACAGGAGGCAAGTTGTTGGGGTAGTAAATGCTTAACGGAAAATGAAAAGGATAGTTTTTTTTAAATCCTATGAAATAAGAGAAAACATCACACTAGACAAAGACCAAATTTGTAAAAATTCTGGTAGGCGAAACACCGCAAAACTTTGTTTAAATCCTTTTTGGGGTAAATTTGCTCAAAGAGAAGACAGAAGCTATACAAACGTTTTTAGTGATGGTAAAGAGGTTTGTGATTTTGTACAATCTCCAGGAATTGAAATTTGCTCCTTGTACCCAATTAATGAAGACACCATGTGGGTAACATGGAGATATATACAAGAAGCTCTAAATAGTCTACCTCACATAAATATTCCCATTGCAGCCTACACAACTGCATTTCCCAGACTTAAACTTTATGAAGTGTTAGAAAAAGTGGGGGATAAAATTCTATATTCTAACACTCATAGCTTAATATTTGTAGATGATAAACAAAACCCTTTCCCACTTGCCGTATATGACTTTTTGGGTGACCTAACAGACGAGATTGAATGTTTCGGGTCTAACGCCTTTATTTCGGAATTTGTAACCACCAGGCCAAAAACTTACGGCTTAAAAATTGAAACTGAAAAAGATCCTGAATATATTATCAAATGTAAAGGTATTACACTTAATTTTGAAAATTCCAAAATTATCAAAATAAAAGAGGTAAAAAACACTTATCCAGTAACTTACATACTTGAAGACTATCAAGGAAATATAATACAAGGTGCTTTTTACCAGCTTGAACTAGCTCCCGTCAAATATCCCGACGTCTACGTTGTAAAAAAAGTTTTAAAACGACGAAGGGATAAAGTTTATGTTAAATGGCTCGGATTTCCACAAAAGCACAACACATGGATTAACATAAAAGACGTTTTGTAAACACCCTCTATTGCAGTCACAATGTTGTTCTTAAAGCGTGAATCTGATCGGCTAAAGACAATTAAGAATTTAACTTTGGATGATAGGAAATCATACAAGTTATCAAGGAGTGGCTTCGTTTACACCAATCTGAAAGACATAGCAAGATGTTATTTTTGCTGTATGGAAATGAGTGCCTTAAACTGCCCTGAAGACGTTGAGGCCGAATATAAAAATTGACTGTATGTGTCTTATGATTCTAAGTATGAAATATAAACCTAGCGGCAGATTGAGGAGCTATACCAGCAGGCAGGATATTATCTAACGATCGAAGGAAAAGACGACGCTAGGGGCGGCTTCCTGAAAATGAAATTTTTCAAAAATGATGAGTAAAAAAATCAAATCGTAATCATTTTAAAAGTAAAAGATTGTAATACTTGCCACGAATATAAAAAGTAAAAATAAATAAATATTATCTCAACGCATTTTCGTCTTTTATTTCGCGCCAATGACCCCATAAGTTGCGACGTTGACCGTTTAAAATGCATCATGCACGTACAGCAGGTGATCTTGCCAGAAAAATTATTTCTGTCCGCGAAAAGAAAAAAAGACAACTTCTTCCTCACTATCCACATCTTTACTTTCGCTTTACATCTTTATCGCAGCGATTGCACTGATTCTTCTCAAACACGTTTTTTACCGTTCACCCCGATCACCACTTTTTGATCATTTTTTACAGGTATCCGCCAAACTTACCCATCGCGTTTGTTTACCTCTTCTTCTTCTCCTACTTCTTCTTCTTCTTCTTCTTCTTACCGTATGAAGGCACTCATAGCACAACTTTTCACACACGCAAAACCTGCCCAGTTTTGATCACCGCATCTGTTTACCTCTTCTTTTTCTTCTTTTTGACTCTTACAAAACCTGCTATATCCTCCACAGGCAACTAAGCCTCTCTCCCTCTAACCAACCTCCTCCAACAACAAAACACAAGTTTTTTATTTTTACCCCACAATGCTCCTGACAAGAACATCTCTATCCAGCTCCTCCCTTAAGCAACCCTTACCACCGGTGGGAACCGTCTTGCATAAAAACACTCCGGCCGGACACACTTCTCACTTCCCACCAGCTGTCCCTTATGCACCTAATGCATTTTAAAGGGGAGGTGGTCACCTTACTACTTCTATTGTCTAATAAGTGTTTTGTGTGTAATTGCATGTTTTAATGTTTGTCGTGCTTGTGCGGTTTAGCTATGTGTAAGTTTGCCTTTTAAATAGGTCGGTTGGGAGGGAAACTTTGTTAGTTAGTCGAGGTTTTTTGTAGGATTTATACTATATTTTCGTGCGGAGAAAAAATAAGTGAGAGAAGGAAAATTAGTTTCAATGTGCTGAGTTTGACGGAGGCGGCCACCGTGCTCCGCTTTCATTATGATGTTACCGGCATTGTGGTGACCCGTGTCCAACCCTCGTGGCGTTGAATCCCGCGTCTAATGTGGCGAAGCCACCCGGATGTTTGTCCCGTTGCCGTTTGGGTCTCGGCCTATGCCCAGGAAGGTTATTGGCCTTTACAATTGCAGCTGCCCGTCGGTAAAAGCTTACGCTTTTTAGTAAGTATCAGTGGGAGGAACGATCAATTTTGTTCCTTATTTTATTTTTGTTTTGTGCTGTGTCTGTTGTTGCGTAGCGGTATCGATTAAAATCAATAATTGTAAAATCGATACCGTTGGGCAACCAAAACCCCTTAGCGGGCAGTTGGGTGGCCGGAAATGCAACACGGAGACCTTAAGTTCTTAGCGGCGAAGTCACAGGGAGTTGCAAAAAGATCGTGAAGCGAGGAAGTCCCTCGAATTGTCGCCCGTCCTTCCGCTTTTAAATAAATTATTTAAAGTTTTAAAAATAAAGTCGGGAGTGCCCCGAAAGCAAATTAAAGCGGAGTGTTTTAGTTTTTATATATAACACTGTAAATTATTTTTTTGTTTTTTCTAATTTTCTTTGGGTGGCCGGTGCCACTTAATCGGTATGGCGACCTATCCTGGCCCCGAGGTGTGGGAGGTTACCCCCGATCCGGATCCTGACTTCTGGAGGATTGAGGGGCCGGATTGTGACCTGTGGTCTATGGACGGAGACGATGTCGAGGCCACTGGAGGCGCTGACGACGACGCCGAGGAGGCCGTCTTTGGGGCGGACGACATTATCGAGGAGTTCGTTTTTATATGTCGCCAAGGTTGATGCCGGAAGTGATTTTGTGACAGTCATAAAATCTCTCCTTCTTCTAAAAGCACGTGTTTATTCGACCTATCTATTTCTTTTTTAGCTTGGGGCATGGTTTGCCCATGGAGACTTGAGGGTGACCTTATAATTAAAAAAAAAATTCTTTGTTGTGCTATTAAACTACCTTAATTTTTTTTTCAGTTCAGGGCGGTGTTTGCCTATGGGGTGTTTGTGTGGGTCCCTGGTTTACTTTTATTTCAGGGGTAGCTTGTGCTTCAGCTGCGGGGTTTTCTTTAGTGGGGAATAGTTTACTTTTAAATATTTTGATTAGGATTGCTGCTGCTAAAATTATAATTATAACGTCGGCTAGTCCTAATGAATGGCGGTTTGTAATTATTTTGGAATGTGCATTTACTTTAGAAATTTAGTCCTCCAGGGTATCGAGAGAATGAGTGCTGTCCCTTAGAATTTCGTTAATATTGTACTGTAATTTCAGTTCGTTGTTCTGCCTGTTTTTATTTGCTATTAAGGTGGATTCGAATATTTTTTCTAACCGATTGTAGGTTTCATTAGTATTAGGGAACTATTTAGGTTGATGGATTTAAAAAGGGTGTATTTCTTACATTTAACAATGTATAATTTTTGACTGCAATTGCATGTCACAGGACTTATTCATTGTTATGATTCCCTGGTTTTCTATTGTTATTGTGCTGTGTTCCTTTTCGCAAATAATTTGAATAATTATCGGCTGTGTAACTGAGCAAAGCCACGCGTTTGGGCGTTCTAGCTTTCAAAACATGTTCTGTGGTGGGATCTGTGCTTGCAGTTTACAGGAAGAATTCTTCATTAGCGGGTCCAGAAGTAATTGTGTGATACAATTGCTTACTGGGGGCATTTTTGATATCGGAGTTTTAGGTTTAAGAACATAAGATGTTCTATTAAGGCCTCTTGTAATTTTTCTTAAATATTTAGCTTCTTCGGTATTTGACAAGAAGAATTCTTGTGTTGAAAGCCGTGTGGCCAAATACTTATAGCCTGTTACTGGGACCAGCGATTTGCTTAATTTTGCGTGAATTGGGAAGCTGTGTATTATTTTCAGATTCATCGCCAGAGAATTTAAAATGGGGAGGCTAATTTTTATAATTAATTTGTTTTGTAACATGTGTGTTTGCATTTTCGCAGTTTGGTATATTAATGATAGACAATCGTCTGTATGGGCTCATTTTGTGTGGCTTTTCTGGTAAATTTTTAGTAAGTCTTCCGGCGAGATGCATAGTAGATGAATCTGATTATTCTTGCTTGTGGTGATCATATCAATTGGGGCTTCTTACCTGAGTTCGATTTCGATCACCTGAACAGATTTCCCAAAATTATATCGTGTTGTACTTGCTTTTGCTTTGTGTCGTCGGCAGTGGCTACCATACGATTAATTTGTCGCGTTAAATTTTGCTGTTTTTCGATGATGGACGAGAATGGTTTTTGTACTTTCTCGAACGTCGTTTTTAAAATACTTATTTGTTGTTTTTCTAATTTCGCCAGAGTCTAATTTCGCCATAGTCTCTAGCTGGCTTAACCGGCTGTAAATTTCATTTTCATTATTACTGTCCGTTGTACCAAATAGGGAATGTAGCACGTTCCCTACTCCGTCGAAGAGGGAACGGGTGGTTCTGGTCTTCCCCAGAGACTATCTTATGGCTTCCGTTCGGAGTTTACGATTATTTATTAAAGAATGTGCGAGGCAGGCGTTGCAACTGATGTTTGGTCTGTCACAAACCTGACCTAATACAATTTCAGCCTTTTCAGCTATATCGATGTGTTGGTCCAAGTCTTCTATATCTAGTTCGGTTAGAATTGTCCACGTCCTGTGGTAGATCATTAGTATGCCGCTGTCTTCGAACATGATGCCCGTGTTTTCTAATGGCGGGATTGTGTAGGCTCATTTAGTTGGCTCCCCCCTTGTCACTCCCAGTACCAGGTATACGAAAATTAAGGTCCACATTATGTGGAAATGGGGTGTAGAATCATCAGTGAAATTGCCAAACCTTTTGCGTTCTCTTTTGTTTCCTTTGTTATATTAAAAGAAGAAAAGCGAATCGAGGAGTAAAAAAAAACAAATATTTTCACTGTTTGAGGCAGAATTATTCGAAATATGGCTTTAAGCGATTATTATGTATGATCTTCGTTCGCTTGCCAAATTTTAATTCTCTGTTCACTGATGAGGGGATTCCAGTTACCATGCAGGGTCCTATCAAGACTTCGGAGAGCTTATATTTTTTATTTTGGCTCTTCGGGAGGACTTAATCGCCTACGTGGAATGCTACTGGTCTTACGTTTTTATCGTAGTATTGTTTTGATTTTTGCTTACCGGCAAAGATATTTTTTCTTGCGGTAGCGTATGACTTTTGCAGCTTATATCGGAGCATATGGTAATAGTTCTCGCTATTATAAAGGGGTTCTGGTTCCCATTTCAAATTTGATGAGACATCCGCCGTGAAACCGTAAAAACAGTTAATAGACGTGAGTTTTGTCCCTTCGTGCACACTGTTGTAGTACACGACGGCTGCTGTGCGTAAGAATTTATCCCAGCTTTAGGAATTTTCATCAACGAAGGTACGCAAATTTTCAATCAGGGGCCTGTGTGCTTTTTCTAGTGCCCAGTTTGAATGTGGGTGATAGGCTGAGGTCTGCAATTTTTTCACTTTTAATAGTGTACAGACCTGTTTGAACAGATCGCTGTTGCGTAGCGGTATCGATTAGAATCGATAATTGTAACATCGATACCGCTGGGCAACCAAAACTCCTTAGCCGGCAGTTGGGTGGCCGGAAATACAACACGGGCGGCCGCTCCGGTTTCGGCTGGCCCGTGCAAAAATGTGCAATGCCAGCGGGGTCAACCGCTGAGCCGATAGGTTGCGCGTGTGGGCGCAAGGCGGAAAACGCGCACTCAGCGCGTCTGCCAAAAAGTTCCGACCGGGAACCTTAAGTTCTCGGCGGCGAAGAGAGTTGCTAATAGACCGTTGCTGAAGAAAGATCGCGAAGCAAGGAAGTCCCTCGAACTATTCGCCCGTCCTTCCGCGTCATATAAAATTATTAAAAGTTATTTAAATTAAATTCGGGAGTGCCCCAAAAGTGAAAACCTTAAGCGGAGTGTTTGTTTTTATTTTACGTATATATATTATATATATACATATATACGTATTTTGTTATTAATATACATAACATCGCTTAGGAAGTTTGTTCCTTGATCTGTGACGATTTCCTTCGGAATGCGCTAGCGTGTGACGATTTCGTCGAAGAAAATTTGCGCTATTGTTTCCGTTTCCGCGTTAGGTATTGCGTCTACGAATTTTGTCAAATTATCCTGGAATGTTAGGATGTATATGTTTCCTGACGAGGACTCTTCTAGTGGCCCCACAATATCAAGATAAACCTTGTGAAAAGGTTTTTCGGCTATATCTGTGGTAACCGTGGGCATTTTATATTGGGGAGATGCCTTTAATTTCGGTTATTTCTGGCATTTTTTCACATCCTGCTTGATATCTCACAGCATGTGTTTCCATCGATTTTTACTTTTAATTCTTTTGTAAGTTTTAATTACTCCGTCGTGACCTCCGAAGCGTGAATCATGGTAATCTTCTAAAATGATTTTAATTTCTTCGGGGCTCGAAATTAGTTCAGGTATTCCTGGTTGTGTTTCTGAGATTGGGGAATTTTCATTTTTCCCAATTTTTGAGTGATCGCGGAGACCTTTGTTCTCGTTTGAAGTAGATTTTTAGGAGAAGAATTCTACTGGAATTATCTCCTCATTATCTTTTATGGCTTCTGGGCCTGAGTTTTGCTTGGGTTTTACCTCTTACGGCCTTTATGTGACTTCTTGTTTATTACTCTGGGCGTTTCGTTTTTGGGCCCCAGTAACTGCGCTTATGTTTTTGACGGAGGTATCTTTCTATGTGTTGGGGTTCATTTATCTATGGACTTGAGCCATTTCCGTGAAGGTTTGCTTATGTTATGTACGAAAATCTCATTCAGATTTTGTTGAGACGTTTAGGCTTCGTCCAACCTAACACTCAATTCTATGTGGATGAAGTTGGCTCCATCAACCTATTCAGAGTTCGATGTTTTTCCTATCCCAGATCTGTCAGCTGCTGCCAGGATTCTCCCCATTCCGTGTTCAACAGCAGAGCAGCGCAAGTGTCTTAAGTAGTGAGAGTAAAAGCAGAGTTCTTATGTTAAGCTAAATTAAAGTATTCAGAGTGTATTTAAATAATAAATCAGAGTGAACATTGTGTTAATTAATTAGAGAAATATTAAGCTGTAATTGACAATTGTGTTTTTCATTTTGCAAATATAAAAAGCATCCAACAGATTTTGGACACATTCCACCACATTGCATCACATAAATTGTCGGGGTGAAGTGCACTTCAAAGTTCAGGACACAACATGTCTGAAATTTGAGGCATTTCACAAGATTCGAAAGTCGCAGAATAAATAAAACATGTGCGCCACAAAAGTGGAGCCGCGCACATTCGGGACCCTGGAATATTGGAGAGTTCCATTAACTGATCGAGGGGTTATAAGTACCCGATCAGTCCGAGTCCCGACAGTCACAGTCGTGATTCCGTAGAGCAGAGCTAACCTAGTCCGAGTCCTAGTCCGAGCCCGAACACGAAAAGGTAGAGCTAACGCCGACGCGCAAGCAAGAAAGACTTAAGTCCCGTAAAAGTACTTAAATCGAGCAACGGCACTCAAGTCGAATCAAGTCGGGAGTCGCGGGTTCGGCACAGTATCGCCTATGTAAACGTGAGTGCAATTAAAAAAACAATAAATGAAGAATAAATGTGATAGTGAGTTTACTGTCCGCTAACCAGGACCCCAGGAGCATTTGTCAAAAGAGAATTATTCCCCGCAATTCAGGGGATAATTCTCAAGCGTAGTATATTCCATACCCAGAATATACAACAATTTTGCGCAGCCGGTAGGATCAGGGAAGCCTGGTTTTTAACAGCCTAAAAACCGCAAGAGCTTGAAAACTCTTGATCCACGAACAAGGGTTCAAAAGTTGCTTAAGTTAAGGGTAAATCATTTATTACCCATACTCTGAAGCAGAAGTTAACTTCAGGAACACAAGTATCATCAAGCAATGAGCCCCAACGCTCCCGGGTAAAACATCTATAGTTGCATCTGCTCCATGCGAGCAAGCAATTACCCGGAATCAAAGTTACCCAAATCTAATTGCCTCTGCTCCAGGCGAGCACGCAAGTACCTAACTTGCTGTGATCATATCAAGAGCCCACCAACAATTCGAGGGAGGAAGAGACACCCCACCTCAGGACATCAGCCGGACCCAACTTGGAAAACTCCAAAGAAGACTCCGCCACAACGCAGCCGCCGAGGGAGCAACACAACCGCTCACCGCAGCCGAGCACCTCATCACAGCCACTGAGGGATCGTGTGACACCTAGACCGCAGCCTAGAACATCGATGGACACCCCCAGCACCTCAACACCGCATCCACACCAGGGAATTAAACTGTTAAGCGGGATGATCATCCCCGGCGGAGCAGCGACCTGAGAAAAAGTAGCCGTAGGTCTTAAAAAACGCTTTAGTAATTCACTAGAAAAAGCACGAACATCAGGGGAACTCTCGAGTGCACAAATAGACGAGCTTAGCAATTAAATTCACCAAACCAGTGAATCAAGGCAAGCTCAGGTTAAAACATTTAAGGAAGAAACCGAGAGGATATTCATGCTCACTCCTCAGTAAGGGGCAAAGTAAGTCCGAGCCCGAATTAAGTCACGAATTAGATATAAGCTTTGAAAGTGCGAGTGAATCTTCGGCTACCACGACATTATTAAATTGGTTGCGCGCGTCTTTCTCCAGCTCAGACCATTCGGGCGAACTGGAATATTCACAAGTTTTGAGTAAACCCGAGTTTCCGAAAAATATAGTGAATATGGCTAACTAGACTGAAGTCACACGGACTTTGACTTACCATAAATAGTGCCAATTTTCTCTGGAGAGCCAGGGCCTAACCTGAGCAATGAACTCCAAGTTTTTCGGGGCTGCTGCAGGCTATGTTTAGACTACTTAGCAGATCAAGATACTCCCATTTTCATTAAAATGATCTCGACGAGACTCCGAGGCGAGGCATACCAGCTCTTGGCCACAGAGGAACCTGCCACCTTCAAAGAAATTGAAGATAAATTAAATGCAGCATTCCTACCTCGAGAGTCTCATCAAGAATTAGTGAATAAATTAATTGACGTGAACCAAACACCGTATGAGGACCTCACACGGTTTATATCGCGCATTAGAAAAGCTTTATCGCAGTGCAAGGAAGCGGCAGAAGTTAAGTATGGGACCGAAGCAGCAACCGTTGTCAATTACCAACTGGAGGATTTCGCAAAATATACCTTGCGAAACGGCGCACTAAGTTCCTATCTCGGTCAGTATTTACTGACACTAAATGAGACTGGTTTAGAAGAGTTGGCTAAAAAGATTCTGGACATGGAGAAACTCCAACAAGGAGCCTTCCATTTGCCCAGCAATACCTTCGCGGCCCCACAGGAAAATATTTCGGGTAACTCACACCTACCTGTATTCCTGGGTTACGGCGACCCGTGGGGATATCAAATTAGTGCTAATACGACAGCTGCATATTCAAATGCGGTATTTGGGTACCCTCACGCAGCCGCCGGACAAGTGCAAAAGTTACAAACAGCCTCCAACAGGCAATTCCGCGAACAAGTCGTTACCAAAACTAAGTAATTCAGGCGCCGGTAGAGCATCTAAGCTCTCTGCCAACATCACGTATAGTTTTTGCTCCAGACACGGTCATACGTATGACGAGTGTTACAAGCGAAAAAATACTCCAGTGTGCACAAAATGTAACAAGTTGGGGCACGACATCAAAACATGCCGAAGTAATAGCGGTTCACCACGCAGAAACGCACAGGCAGCCCCACAACAAATAATAACGGGGCACGCCGCGTTTATAACGTGCAAATGAAATGCGAATGGTGCGGCCGCCGTGGGCATGACAAAAACGCATGCCAGAAGAAAAAGGAATATCAAAGTCGGAAGTCGGGAAACGACAGCGAGTCGAGCCCGAAATCCCCGGCCAGACAATAAATACTAATGGAAGGAGCCTTAATATGTCAAAAGGAAGCATTGATGGCAATGCCGTCAAATTAGACTGAAGTTCGCCTCACTGCACAACCGGCTGTCAGGTCTCTCCTTCTTCCGGAATGTGTGCACGAGAGATCACGTCGACGACGTTTCTTTTTGTAATCCGACAAAATGCCCAAAAACGTTTCAATAAACCTATTTCTTGAATTATTCCGGACTTGTCATTTGGATCCCTTCTGCCATCCTCTGACACTAATAGTAAAAATTCAGTGTACGCTCAGCCGCCCCCACCAAGTACTCCTTTAGTCGAGCTCCCCCTAGACTTTGGTCTGAAAGAAAAGACTCAACTAATGGTGGACACGGGCGCTGAGATAAGCTTAATTAAAAAACAAGCTTTGAAATCTTCAGAGCTAATAAAAATCGATAACAAAAACTTGTTCAACTATGATCAAGTATGCGGAAAATAAAGAGCTGTTATCAATGTAAACCTCTGAAAAAAATAAAAAAGGATTTTAAAAAAATAAAACATTCATTGTTCTATTTATTGTTCTCTTAAACGAGATATTTTTTACTTTTCGATTGAACATACATTTTTTATATTAAAACTAATTTACATGTAAAACACGAGAAACAAAAACAAAAAGAGCTTGGAGCATATCCATTAATCAGGTATTTGATTCCTCCTGCATAATAGGTAGTGTAGATAATGCTGCTGCTACTGCTGCTGCTGTTTCTGCTTCTGCTGCTGCTGTTAAAGTCTCTAGCGGCAAATTGAATGTCGTTCCTACGGCTCCTTTGTTAATTACATAGAATTTCTGAGTCTTCAAGCTTTCCAGTATTGTTGCAGACATCGAGGTGAATCGTTGCTGTAAAAACAGATGGCTATTCGGCAATTCCAGAACAATTTTCGGTCCATAATTCGTTTCAATTTTAAGAGCGTTCAGGACTTGATAATTAGATTCCTTGCAGGAAAATGAATTAAAGTTGGCCGCCTCTGCTGTTGCACACAATTTTATATAATATATATGTATACATGTATATAAATATTTTATAATTTATAACTTTATATATAATTTCAACTTCCACTTTATATTTAATTTCAACTTCCACTTCAATGTCACTTATTAACCACTAGTATATGCATGTTCACTTTAAAAGAAATTCGTTTTAGAATTAAGAATGCAGAGCAAACAACAGGGCCTTCTAAAGTCCTTTTTTGGTAAATGGTGGGAGATTAAATCAATATTATATATTTTTTTGTCTCTGAATATCTACTACATAAATATTATTGCCTTGAAAATTGTTTAATATATATAACACCATATGTTGCAAAACTCCTGAAGTTCAAAATGATACCACCAAACTGTGACTCAAACTAATGACTTTAAAAGTCTTGCAAGATCATCAACACAAAGCTCCGACACAGCAACGACACAAACATTCTTGCAAGATCATCAATATAGAGCTCCAACACAAACCAATAGCTTTAAGATTCTTGCACGATCATCAACATAAAGCTGCGACACACCCACGACACAAACCAATTCATTTCAAATTCTTGCAAGATTACTAACATAAAGCTCCGACACACCCTAGCCACAAACCAAAATTATTGCAATACCACCTCCGATCAACCCAAGACACAAACCGAAATTTTTGAAAGATCACCAACCAAAATCTGATATACCCAAGACACAAACCAATTCCGCAAACACGAGAACGTGTTCCAGACCGCATTTTAAAACCATAAAAGGGTTGCCAGAGCGCATTTTTGAGTCCCAGGACATACATTGCTCCTCTACTATGGAAGCTTAAAAGAGAGGGGATAGGAAGCCCTTACGTTGTACGCCATATTTGTTTTGTTGTCTACAACCTCGGAGGGTCAAGCTAAAGAACCTCCGCCCGACGGTATGCGGCTGCGACAGATGGCAGGCTAGCATATACGGCCCTGGGGGGGGGGGGGGCTTGCCAAAAAACCGCTTTCAGCCGACGACGGGAACGACCACAGATTGCGTTAGGATGCGGAAAAGGACACTGAGGGCAGATCGCTACACCATGCCATGAATGACTCGCAGGAGGGGTGGATTCGGGTGGAATGAACACCCTGGCCTATTCTCCATCCTCCCATTGACCTCTCCGCGGCCAAGAAAAATTTGGAGAGGTACCTTTATAACTCCTTCCTTCACCCCATTCTGGGGCCCGGTTCTATACGCTAAAAATTAGAAATCCGCATTCCTAGGTAGCGACAGGGAGAGAAAGAAAGCGAGGGGCAAAGCGAGTCAAATAAGAAAGTGAGTTAAGTAAACGTACCTTATTTTAATGCTAACTGAATAGACAAATCGAATATATATATTTTCCTTGCCTTAACCAATAAAACTCGTTGGGCACCGTGGTGGGACGGTGGGACGTCGACTCGGCTGTTGATCCGGATTCTCGCGAAGAACCGTTGAGATGCTGAAGATTCCCACGGAGAAACGATGGGGGGCGAAGTAGATTCCCGTGAATAAGCGAGGAGACTCGTCGGTGGAGGACACCAAGACGGGGCCACCTAAAGAGGCAGGGTGCCTCCACCCTCGTCGTTGCAAAATTATGTATAATATTGTCATACCAAAGCGGGTCTTTTTCCAGTTCCTTAACCAAAGTTTTTCTATACTCAAAAGAGCGAAATCCGAAAGCTGATTTGGATCCATTCTATTTGTTCTATAATCTTTAATTCTTTTAAAAGCAGAAAAACTCCGTTCTGTGCTAACTGATGTAGCAGGGATTGCTAATACTAATTCAAATAGTTTTGTTAACTCCGGCACAACGTCAGTAATATTATTTTCGGTTAATTTATTTAACAAAGATGACACTGTATTCCTATTATTCCACAAAGTTTTATTACTATAAAGTACAATTAATCCACTTTCAAGTTTAGCAGAGTCGAAATTCGTAATTTTTCCAACTAATGTCTTTATACAGATACTATTAAAAATTCTGAAACACAAAACTGACAATTTTCCGTAATTGCGAAAAATGCTTTTCATACTTATCAAGCTTAGCACGTCCGTTTATGCAGATTCGCTTTTAAACGACCAAAGCTTAATCTCAACATTTTTACTCAGCGGAGGCTAGCCTCCGTCCCACGCACACGCAGAACTCTAAGGCCATGTGCGTTTTGCTCAGATAGACACACACATCCACCACTTACTGCATATCCATCCCAGCAAACACAATTATTAAAACAATATCACATTTTCCTGCATATATTAAAAAACAATAACAATTTCCTTTCTTTCAGCAGCTCCACGTAGGACACCCTTCAGGAAATATTTTCTACATATTCATGTCAATGGATTATGTGGAAGTATTTTCAAATATGTAATATATATTTTATTTATATTTTTTTAAAATGAAAAACTAATAACTAAGTAAGAAAAATTAATTTTTAATCTAATATAAAAAACTGAATACTTATCTAAAACAGACTTTAACTAATCTAAAACAAATATCCTACTTTAATTACTTGATGCACTTCCTGCGGTCTTCTCTCCCGTTTTTTTAAGCGATCACTCGCACGGAGGACATTTTTCTGAATAATTGCATTGATATTGGCATCAGTTACCTTGCTAAATTTTTGATGGCATACACCTGTTTCGAAAGAGAAGTTTTATTAAATATTAATTTAAAATAAGGGAAGTAATGAATACTGGCCTATTATACAAATCTCTCCGATTACATTTCTTAACACTTAATTCGCGTATGCAAAAAATTATTCTTATTATTAGTTTAAATGATTAAAATGTATATATTCGATTATTCAAACATACATGGAAAAAACTTACCTCACAGAATATAAATAAATAGCAAATTTTCCACTGGTGGTTTCGTGGCCGTTCCTCTCCATGTATATTTAGTTTCCAAACTATCTGCTACGATTTTTCTTAGTGCTGACCGTATAAATGTCGCTAAATCTTCTCCCCCCTGACGTATAATTATAGCTTTCTGCAAAATAAAATAAATTTGAGTATTCGCCGTTAAGAAGCACCCTTCAATTCTTACCAATTGTTTAACAAACTCTTCATTATCCTTTAACACATTTTCTAAACAGTTCAACTCCTCCATCGTAGTCAATGCGAACTGCTGCAGCAAATTTACTTCGTTAGTTCCAACACCATGTAAATATACTTCTCTATTGTCGGAACTCACTGCGCAGCGTTATCACTTCTGTGGTAAGTTTGATGAAAGCCCCTTTCAGCGACTCCTTCAGATCCTTAAATTTCTTAAGAATATTCCTTATATCCGAATCTAAATTCGCAGGGGTCACGATGACGCTGACATTTGCATTTTCGTCCACCTCTTCCTGCAATAATGTAACTATGAAAAAAAAGAGAAAACGTTCACAAACAAAAAAAATATATAAAAGATAAAAATAACAAAAACGATATTGAAATGATACAGGGTAATGACTAAGAAACATGTTTATATGTATATATACGAGCCGTTTAATTTGCAAGTGGCCCCTCCAAAATAAACGACTCATATGTAGTTTCGAATGCCGAATCTAGTCGGCTGAGCAACTTCTTTTGAACTTTTAAATGTCACTTTACCTGTAATTGGGAAACGTCTCCAGACGAATTGTTCGGTTGCAATTGCAAATCGCTTTTGGTTTGTCCGCACGGCAAATCTTCTAGCGTATGGCTCGCATCGATATTGAGTCATATTTGGGTTGACGTGCACGGATGATTTCCTGCAAAATAAGTTTAACTTTAGTGAATCGCAATGAGTGAAATTAGCTATTTTTACCTTAATTTGTTCGTAGAAATTCATGGTATAAAAAATTCCTGTCCTTCAATGTTAGGTCGAAGCGGGTCGAAGATGTCTTGGGGCATTATGGGTATTTCTCTACAATCTATCTCTTATGCCCTATTGCTATGTATCAGAGGAATAAAACAATGGAGATCATTTAAATCTAAACACATAATTTTATATAGTATATCTGTATGCCAAAATTAACTATAGCTCCTGCTTAGACTTGATTCGTCCAACTGATGTGGAAGATTTTTGAATTTATTGGTGACGTGAAGTACGATTCAGGATTAGGGACTATTTTGCCTTCGAAGTAAGGTTCACCATTATTAAGATATATTTTTATAATTTGAGTAATATTCCCTCCAACTAAGCAAAAATTATCTGGTTTATTTACTGATATATAGAAATTTTGCAACTCTATATATTTCATGTTGTTTTCAAACTTGGTTTTTTTAGATGTCGATCTATTTTCCAAAGCACTGCTTAAGCTATGTTTTACCTGTCTATTATAAATTTTAATGGCTACATGACTGCATTTTTTTAACACATCTTTTCAATTTACCTAAATAATTTTCAAATTTAAAAGAACTAAAACTTTCAACGGATCTTTTGAAATTTATTACATCTCCGTGAGTATGTAGTAAATAATGGAAATTACATGTTAATATGGATAACTCACATATTTTAAGCGCTTCTTTCACAAAACTGTGCAACAGATTCTTAGCACATTGGTTATTGATCACGCAATTTTCTTCCTCCAATAGAATTCTTACTGCCAAGGATAGTTTCACAAAATGCTTATATCTTTCTGGTGTTAAAACACCTTTTAATATGAATGGACCAGTATAAGGAATTGTTACGTACTTTTCCCGGACTACGCAACGTAGGCTAACTCAGGAGATGGGTTAGGTTAGGGTGGGAAAAAGTAGTAGGGCACCACGTGATTTTTTTTCTTTCGGCTAAATCATGAAACCCGAATGAAAGCGATTTTTTTTTAACTACGTTATAAACTTATATTTGGGCGAGTTCAGCAAGGTACAAAAAAAAGGAATCCTTATAATTTAAGCTCTACTCTAGCATGCCTACGCACGCCTTAACTACGCAAGAACTAAAAAGCACAAAATAGGAAAAAGAAAGCAAAACTTAACCAGCCGACCAAGCCGCATTATAAATTCATCAGCAAATAAAAGCACTGAAGGCACTATGAGAAGAAAAAGCATGCTTTACTTACCTTATATCTCGTCCTCCGGTGGCTGCTCCTCCCGCTGCTGTGTCGTTCCACTGCTTTTCCCCGATTTCCCTTTCAACACTTCACTTTCTTTTCCTCTTTTTTGTTTTTACTAGAATTTGCACTTGCAAATAAAATTCACCTATCCGGCCCAGTCACAACTACAATCCTCTTTTGGCTCTGGTCCGGCGCTCGTCTCTGCTGAAGAAGAAGTGACGCTTTTTCCAGCCTCCTGCCACCACGATGTCAACCGCAACTCTCTGGCTCTGATCTCTCGTTGGTGGCCTGACAATTGGCTTAGTATCGATCGGCAAGATCAACTTAGAAAGGCTATTAATATTTATGGGTTTCGTGCAATTCTTTCAATAGTTTCATACATGAAGGCAATCGAAGGAGTTTTTGTTTTAATAATTGATGTTTTTTTTTCTCTCTTATTTTTCCTTTGAAATCAAGGAACATGGAATTACAGCAGCGCTAGTGGAGCAGTAAAGAAAATAGTATTCGCGATCGTCTTTACTAGCTTTATATGGCGGATTGGGAGCGTTCGTTACGTTTACATGCTTGCGTAATTCTTAATTATTCAACTTATCGATTTTTTTCCTTAAGTTAAAAATTATGATTTAAGCAAAATGGGAATTATATTTTTGACTACATGCATGAGCTCTATTTACATATTCTATAAAAAAAAAAGGGAAAGTTACAATTTGATTTAGTTCTCTCATGCCGTTTAGTTTTCTTAATTCATAATATATAAAATATGTGTCATTTCGGACATGCAATTATCAATAGTTCAATTCATGCAACTCCTTTCCATTCAAAATTTCTATAGTATTTGTACCTATTCATCTTACAAGTTATACGTTACACAAGAAGATTTTTGACCCCCAAATATTTTATCTATACTTATAGCTACTCCAGGTCCCAAAGCGAAATGTGAATATGTGCTGTGTGCGCCGTGCGTGATGTGTGCCTTGCTGCGTGCGTGTTTGAGCGTATGCGTGTATGCGTGCGTGCATGAAGTGTAAGTGTGTTTGTGTTGTGTCGGCGTTGCGTGCATGGGTGAAGTGTAAGTGTAGATTGGTGCTTGCATTTTGTGTGCCGTCGTTCTAAGGGAACTTCTGTGGTGGCGTAGCAAGGAGGAGGTTCATCTGGTCCTGAAATAAATTCGAATACTTCGCAGGCACTTTTACACGTAGTGACAGGACAACTATGCGTGATCCACATGATCAGTCCAAAACTCCTAAATACTTAATAATTCTTACTCCACAATAATTGCGCAAAAAAAAAAAAAAAGATAATCCAATAAGAGACTGTAACATTCCCTCCCCTTCTTCCGGGAGATTTCCATGAAATCCATATGTATACAGCTCTCCAACTTGAGGTTTCCCACCTCACTGTGGATATGCAACTAGAATCCTATGTTATATAATATATAAATAACAAAATACATATATATAAAATATATATATATATATGTATAATAAAAAACACTCCGCTTTGGTTTACTTTCGGGGCACTCCCGAATTTATTTTTATAACTTTTCACAACTCCAAAAAATATGCGGAAGGACGGGCGATCACTCCTCGAGGAACTTCCTCGCTTCAAATACTTTCTTCAACTCTTTTGACTTCGCCGCCGAGAACTTAAGGTTCCCAGTCGGGACTTTTTGGCAGACGCGCTGAGTGCGCGTTTTCCGTCATGCGCCCACACGCGCAAACATAGGCTCAGCGGGTGATCCCGCTGGCATTGCACATTTTTGCACGGGTCAGCCGAAACCGGAGCGGCCGCCCATGTTGTATTTCCGGCCACCCAACTGTAGACTATGGGGTTTTGGTTGCCCAGCGGTATCGATTTTACAATTATCGTTTCTAATCGATACCGCTACGCAACACTCCTGCCCACCGCAAAACAGAAAGTCATTCTTGGAAGAGGAATGGCTTTCGATAAATCAATCGGCATATCGCCCGCCCCTTTACAGTCAACACTTTTCTTTTTCCTAAAACAATATTTGCTTACACTATTGGTGCATTTATGTATATATTGATCATATGGATCATTTTTTTATATAACTTTTCTTCTTCTTAATTTAAACTATTCCAATTAGTGCGCTCATTTAATTTTTCCTAATTCAAAATATTCAAATTAGTGCGCTTTTTACAATAATACGCTTATTTTATCTAATTTTTCCCAATTCAAAACATTCCATTAGTGCGCTTAACTTATACATTTTTTTCTTAGTTTAACCTATTTAAGTCCTCACTACATTGTATTTATTTATTGCACCTATTGCAAGTATTTTCACAACCTAAACAAATTTGGTTCGTGAATGAAATTCTGTAATCCGGTGTGGCCAAGTCCCAGGATCCGGTATCAACATTCGCATTCCTACCACTAACAACTTGTCCGGTCAGTTTAGAAAAGTCTCAAGTGCATTTCCTAAAATGTCGATTTTGAGCCTTAATATCAGCCAACATAAGGTTAATAAAAAAAAATTTTCCTGCCTTTTCTACTCTACGTAGGGTTTAAGGCGGTTATTGTGATCCAATTTGTTGTGTCTACCCATGCGTATCGTGGTATTCATGGATGACGGGGTAGCTATTACCAGGTAAGGTCCTACACAGATCTCTGCGAGTTTATGTTTTCTGTTCTCGCTTTTAAGGAGGACCTTATCCCCTACTTAGAAAGATAGGGGTCTAGCGTCTTTGTCGTAGTATTCTTTAGACCTTTTCTTACTGGCCAAAATATTCTTTCTGGCTATGGCGTAAGATTTCTGTAGCTTATAACGGAGCATATGGTAATAGCTCTCGTGATTGTATACGGGTTCGGGTTCCCTTTTTAAATTAGATGGGACATCTGCCGTAAACCCGAACAAGCAGTCCATGGGAGTTAACTTCGTCCCTTCGTGTGTACTATTATTGTACACGAAAGCTGCTGTGCGTAGATATTGATCCCAAATTTGGGGATTTTCATTTACTACTGTTCGCAAGTACTCAATCAGAGGTCTATGGGCACGTTTATTTATTTATTTATTTATTTATTTTATTTGCGCTTAATACAAGCTACATACAGGAGAAAATTAAAAACTAGAAATTAAACCAAAAACTAAAACTAGAACTAATCGAGACCTAATCAGCTAGGGAAGGTAAAGGGGCGGGCAAAGCGTCTAGGTGGGTATACAAGGCTGTTCCTGACGCTTTACTCAGGTGGAAGTCAAAGGAAGGGAGGGAGTTGGCTTTACGAAGCATTCGCGTTAGGGGCTCAGAAAGGCCATATTTGGTGTGGTGGTAAGCAGGGCGAAAGAGAGGGGCCGAACGGATGCTACGGGGATTGGTATAAATAGGGACCCGTTGAAGAAGAGAGGGGCAGTCGATCTCGCCGGTAAGCAGTTGATGAATGAAGATAATATCGGCGAGGTCGCACCGCTTCCACAAGGGCTGCAGGTTTATAAGTAAGAGGCGGTCTTCATAGGGCGGAAGGTTATGAGGGACAGACCAGGGAAGCTCGCGAAGGGCGAAACGAAGGATCCTGCGTTGTACAGCCTCAATCCTGTTTATGCTGTTAGATTGGAAGGAAGACCAGACTTGGCTAGCGTACTCCAGGAGAGGCCTAACGAAGGTGACAAAGAGGGATTTGGCAACGTAGGGGTTGAGGAACTCCTTAGACCAGCGCTTCACGAAACCAAGCGCCGAGTTGGCTCTGGCAATCACGTTGTCAATGTGTTTACGAAAGTTGAGTTCGCTATCACAGATGACTCCAAGATCGCGAAGAGAGGATACAGAGAGGATGGGTTTGCCATACAGATGATAGACTCTGGGGGGAGAAGAGGGCCGTCTGCGGGAGTAAGTGATCGATTGGCATTTGGAGACATTCAGTTCTAGAGAGTTTTTAGTACACCAAATGCAAAATTGTTCAAGATCACTCTGAAGAAGACAGGGGTCGGAGGAAGAGGAAATCCGTTTGGAGATTTTCATATCGTCGGCGTAAATAGAGAGGTCAGAGTGCTTGATGACACACTCGACATCGTTGATGGCCAGAATGAAAAGCAACGGACCTAAGTGGCTACCCTGGGGGACACCCGAGTTGGCTACGAAAGGGCAGGAGGTGGAAGAGCAAAAAATGACCCTATACTGGCGATGTTCGAGATAGGACTTCATGCAGGAGGAAAAAAGCTGGTTGAAGCCAAGGGAGTGGAGTTTGAAGAGGATTAGGTCGTGCGAGATTTTGTTAAATGCCTTACTGAAATCGGTAGCAATGACGTCAACCTCATCACCTTTTTCAAGGGCACATAGGGTACTTGATATGAAGTCGGTAAGGTTGGTGACAGCTGACCTGCCTCTAAGGAAGCCATGCTGGGACGGGGAGAAAATGGATTTGTAGTGGAAGAAAAGGCAGTCGTAAACGATGCTTTCAAAGAGTTTAGGTATGGCGAAGAGTTTGGCAATAGGGCGGTAATTAGAAATCTCACTCTTACAGCCCTTTTTATGGATGGGAATGATAAAGGAGTCTTTCCACCTGGCGGGAAAGACTCCTTGGAAGATGGAGAGTTGAAAAATCAAGGATAGGGGATCAGATGTCGGGCACACTCTTTTAGTATGATAGCGGGAATACCATCAGGGCCAGGGTTATGGTCGGCGGGAAGAGCAGCAATGGCGGAGGCTACCATAGAAGGATCAATATTAATGGAGGCAAGGGAGGTCTGAGGACGGGAGGCCAGAAAGTGGAAATATGTAGTATCGGGTTCGAAGATATGCTCACTGAAGGACAAACTGAAGTGGTGAGCAAAGAGATTAGCTAAAGCATGAGGGTCGAAGGAAGAATTGCCGTTGAGCTTAAGAGTAGAGGGGTAACCACTGGATTTCCTCTTGATGTTGATAAATTGATAGAATCGCTTGGGGTCAAAGATGAGGGTAGACTGCATGTGACTCAGGTAGTCAAGATACGAAGATTCACTGCGAGCGGAGAAGAAGGATGCCGCAGTGAGGTAATTGGAGAGGTCGCGATCGGAACGAGAAACTAGGTACGACTGCCATAATTTGTTTCTTTTGTTCCGAAGGGATCGAAGTTCTTTATTATACCAAGGGGGGGAGGAGGAATGATCTCTGCGGGGCTGATAGGGAAATGATTGGGCCAGGCAGGCAAAAAGTTCGGAGTAAAAGACGTCAAGGGCATCAGCGACGGGGAGCTGGAGTTCGGCGGAGAGGGAAAGAAGAGATGATTGGGAGAGCAGGTAGCACAATTTACCACAGTCGCCACTGCGGAAATTGAACTGGTAGGATGACTCGGAGGTGGTGTGGAAAGGTGGGGTCACAAGACCAAGAGTAAGAAAGAGGGGTGGATGATACTCGTCGAGAGTAGAGAGAAGGTGGGAGCTCTGAGAGACAACCGAGTTAACTGGGTCAGAGGAAAAGACAAGGTCAAGCTGTCTACCCAGAATATTGGTTACGCCACTGACTTGATAGAGACCAGAGTCAGAGAGGCGGTCGACAAATAAAGTCTCCTTGTCGGAAAGGGCATTAGAAGGGATGAAAAAGAGGTCGTCGTCAGATCGAAGCCATGCGAGGCGGGGGAGATTGAAATCACCAAGAACGATGACTTCATCGTTGGGTCCAAGGGTACTGAAGATGGAGTCGATCGTGCCGGTGGCAAGTTGGTAGGCCTCGAGAGGTTGGGAGGGGTGAATGTATGCACAAAGTAAGTACAGGGATTTGCCAGTAGTAGAGACTTTAACGCATACAAAATTGAAAAGAGAGGAATTAGAAGAAGTGAGGAGGCTGGCGCCGAAACGGGTATGGACAGCAAGAAGTACGCCGCGGTTAGAGGGGGTTGAGCCGTTGTCGCAGGCATCGGCACGGAAAACAGAAAAAGTCGCAGGGAAAAGTTCGTTGCTATAGATACTGGCAGTCAAGTTGGTCTCGGTAAGGGCAAAGATGTCAAAAGGAAAGGAGAGGGAATTCTTGAAAACCGAGGCGGTTTTGGTACGGAGGCCTCTGACATTTTGGTAGTACAGAGAAATATGAGATAGAGCAGGGATAGGTGGGGGGAGAGGGTAAGGAGGAGGAGTAGGGGGGAGGTTAGGAGCAGTAGTAATTTTTAGAGTCATTACGACTTTTCTGCAGATGGGAAATGCGCTTGGAGTTTAGGTAAGAGGCAAAGGCGGACAGGTCGTCTGAAATTTGTTGGGGAGGGACGTCGAAAGCAGCATGAAATTTGAGGTAAAGTTGTTTCAGGACGGTGGGATCGGTCGGGAGTCCCTCTTGGTGTAAGGAGACTATGACGTTGGTACGAGTTTTTCCCTCAATGCAGATGTGATCTGCTTTATCGTGAAGGTAGGCAAGGAATAGACGTACGTTATCGTAAATTCTGCGCTCGCGAAGGCGGGAAAGCAAGTAGCGACAGTCAGGGGACACAGCCGAAAGCCGAGTTAACTTCACGACTGGAGGAAGGAGACGGTCAATAAAGGAGGGTCTGTCAGAGGTGGAAGGGGGAGAGGGTGGGGGGAGAGATCGAGGTGATAACGGGAGATGGGATTCGATCTGAGAGAGAGGGAGCAGAGGGCGCTAGCGCCGGGGTGTCCTTGTTGGTGATGGGGGGGTGGGAACAGAGGAGGCTGTAGATGTGGCAGGAGGGGTTGGGGTAGAGGGGTTCAAAGTGTGCGATTATACGAAATTAGGGTATTTGGGAGGAGTAGCATGATTGAAATTAGGGAATAAGCTGGCTTTAAGTTGCCAGTTGCTAGAATTGGAGGCAGGGGGGGAGAAGATTTGCGCTGGCGAATGCTACAAGGTTTAGCGGTTCTACCAGATTGGATCTTAGAGGGAATGGAGGTGTTACTCATCTTAGCGGAGGAGGGGTTTGGATTAGAGGTACGTAAACTAGGTTTAGTAGATGTTCTTGAACTATTGTAAGTGTTAATGATATGACTAGAATTAGCGGTATAGCTAGTGTTAGGCTTCGGTAAATTGGAGCTAAACTTAACAGACTTAGAGGACTTATTGCAATACTTAGAGATACGGACGTTACCTATAGCAATACTACGATTGGAGGGGTCGATGAGAAGCCAGGCGTATCTTGAGGGGACCTGGACACGAAAGCTAGTTCGTTGTCCGGTTGAGGATATTTTGGTGCAGCTGACGGGGGGGAAAGAGAAATGTTTCCTAAAGAAGCTCCGAACCCAGGAAGCGTCAGAGAAGCGCGGGGCACCACTTAAGATGAATGGCAATGGGTCGCCTTGAGTGAGGATACTGTTGTTGCGCAGTTTGGAGATTCGCTGAGACCAGTCCTCCTTGGTCCACGTTGTGCCGAACATTACAATCGATTACAGATTCTTCACATCAGCGCAGAGTGAGCGCACCAGATCCGAGTTGTGCGAGGTGGAGGAATTCCAGGAGCCAACATCAGCTTTGAGTTGCTTAATGCTCCGCCGTAAATCGTCGATAACGGGCAGCAAAGTGGACGAACCAGGTGCAGTGGACTGGGTAAGGTCGGAGCCGCCCAAACTATGGCCAACAACTCCTTCTCTATTGTAGAGAAGTTGCGTTTCGCCTTGTTTAAGGAACGACTGGAATATGCTATGGGCTGATCTTTTCCTACTTCTCCTTGAGAGAGGACAGCCCCTATTGCCTCGTTACTTGCGTCTGTCGTCAAGTTAAAAGATTTATTGAAATAAGGATATATTAATAGAGGGGAAGAAATTAAAGATTTCTTAATATTTAGCAATGCTTCTTGGTATTTATCAGTCCAATTAAATTTGATGTCTTTTCGGAGCAAATTTGTAATGGGTCTTACTATTTTCGAGAAGTCTCGTATAGATTTCCTATAGTAATTGGCAAGTCCTAGAAATAATTGGACTTGGCTAAGAGTTCGTGGAACTGGAAAATTTTGGACGCTAGCTGTTTTGCTTGGATCGGGCAATGCTCCTTTACTGGAACATTTGTGTCCCAAATATACTGCCTCTTTCCGGAGAAATTGGCATTTCTTCGGTTGCAGTTTTAGGTTGTTTTCTCGCAATATATTAAAAACTTTACGCAGCTTAGAGTTATGGTCCTCTAAGTTTTTTCCGTATATTACGATGTCATCAAGATATACGAAACATTCAAGGCCCTGTAGGCCTGTGAGCACGTAGTTCATGAGGCGCTGAAATGTAGCGGAGGCTCCTTTGAGCCCAAATGGCATTCGTTTAAATTCGTAATGCCCGTAACTCGTGCTAAAGGCTGTCTTTGGACGATCCTTGCGATCGACTAGCACTTGATGGTACCCACTGGCCAAGTCGAGAGTAGTGAAATACCTCGAATGGCCTAATTGATAGAGAATCTCCTCGATCCGTGGGAGAGGAAAAGCGTCGCCTATGGTTTTTTCGTTTAGCTTATGAAAACCTACGACTACTCTCCATTTCTTTTCATCGTTTGGCCCCGGCTTTTTGGGGACTACGAATAGTGGCGAATTCCAAGTGCTTTTGCTTGGCTGCACTATTTCGTTGTCGAGCATGTCTTTTATTTGCTCGTTGATTACGTGACGCTGGGTCTCTGGTACTCTGTACGTTTTTTTGTTAATTGGTGCTTGATCTTGCACCACCGGAATAGGGTGGGTGATAGCATTCGTATGCGTCAGATATTCAGCCTTTAAGTGGAATATGTCGTTGTATTCCTGACATAATTCCAAAATGTTTGCCCTTTCTTGACTGCTTAAAACGGGGCCAAGGTTGAGTTGTTGCTCTAATCTGGCTACACGCTCCTTTACTGGGTCAGTTGTATGTCGATCCGCTTGTGTGGTTCGTACATAAACTAGATTGGCTGTTTGGTCGCCTGCACCGTTTGTTTTCAACTTTTGGGAGCTTGTTGCAGTCTTTGTGTCACCATTATTATTATTAATGGTACTTATTGGGCTCTCGGGCCCGGTTTTGCGAGCGCTGTGGCTGCTTTGGCTCTTTGGCCTATCTTGGGCTCTTTGGCCGCTTGTATTTATACTAATTTTATTTAGCTCAAGTTTGCTTGAACTTGGCTCTATTAACCCTTCTGACGCAAACTCCTTTTGATTACCCTCCGTGAGGTTTAGTGGTGCTAGTCTGTAATTATTTACTGGTACCAGCAGCAAAGTTAGGTCTTTTAGGGCTATCTGGGAATCGTTAGTGTTAAGGAATCCAACAGGAACTTCTTTTTGCTTAGAGGGTACGATACTATTGGCTAAGAAAACGCCGTCGCCTAATTCTTGCGAAAGGCATAGCGTTTCCTCCGGCAATAGTAAAGGTAATTTTGCCACCAGTTGTGATCGTGCAGGTACGCATATTGGCTCCCTCAGGGCTACTACATGCCGCCTGATTTCACCGATCAAAGGTGTTTTCGCAAAATTGTCCCTACTATTTCTCAATTGGCAACTTACTTCAGCCTCTGGGGAAGTTTCTATAATATGGCAGGTGGACAGCTTAACCCCTTCGGATTCCATCTCTTCTGCCTGTATATCGTTTTTTATCGCCTTTTGGGGACAGTCACTTTTCGTATCCAATAGAATTGGTAACGAAAACTCCTCTAAATTGATTTCCGTTCGAGGAAATCGAAGTTTTCTGTCGGAGCCCTTTATATTGCAGTATTCTGCAAGAAAATCGTTCCCCAGTAGTCCTTCGTGGGACAGATCGGCATTATTGTCGATTACTTGGAAAGTGCAGGGAATTTTAGTCTCCCTTTTGCCAGGAAATTCTTTAACAATATTTCCCTTACAGCTTCCCAAGGTATGTCCCGTGCCAAATGGAGTTTGCAGGGTATATGTCTTCTCGGGGTTAATGCCCTTGAAAGACTTTAAAGCTTGCTTTTTTATCAAGCTTATTTCAGCGCCCGTGACCACCACTAGAGGGGTCTTTTTATTTAGCCCGATATCTAGGGGGAGCTCCACTACGGGAGTACTTGGCTTGGGCTACTGAGTGTACCCTATATTTGTGTCGTTTTTTGTAGTCGAGCCGGGGATTTCGGGTTCGACTGAGCCTCGTTTCCCTGGCTTCCTTATTCCCACCTGCGTTTGTACTCGCAAGTGTCTGTTGTGTGCCCTTTTCGAGCACAGAAACCGCAACTTTGCCTAACATTGTAGGCTCTACGCGTTTCGGAATTTCGCAGCTCGTTATTATTTCGCGGGGGCCCCCGATTAGGAGGTCTATTTCGATTTTCGTTTTGGCCGTACGTCGAATTGTTGTTCCCGCCTCTGGAAACGTTGGTAGGCCTTCTATTGTCATTCCAGCTGCACGAAATAGTATCATTCCCATACGTTCGACAATGTTCACAAGAGGGTGTATTTTTCCTCTTAAGACAATCCGCGTAAGTATGCCCCTTTATTTTGCAGACACTACAAGTAATTTTCGCGACGAATTCTCGTGTAGGGAGGTCGGGGAAATTGGCTGCCTGCTGAGCGACTTTGTTACTGCTGCGCGGCGCAGGTGCAAGTGGGGCTCCGGAATTTAGTGACGGCAGATACGAATTTGCGGGCAGATTTGAGTACCCTCCAATCTGCCTATTCAAATCCCTATTTGGGATTTGCGTTTGTAAATAGGGAGAGCTCTGTTGCAATCTCTCCATATCTAGAGCAAGCGTAGTGATTTGCTCTAGAGTACCTTCTGTCAAAGTAAGAAGGTACTGACATAAGTGGGGATTACTTATCCCACTCTTGAGGGCGCCTATTGCAAAATCCTCCAGCTGTGGTCTCACAGCTGTTGCCGCGGTCGCGCCGCACTCTCGCTCGGCTGCCTCATTACACAAAACTAAGGCTTGTTTAATTCTTGCCTAGAAGGCATTGAGATTCCAGGGGATATTGTCTGGTGGTAATCAATTTGTTCACCAGCTCCTGATATGTCTCTCTGGGAAGATACGCCCTCTTTACGCGATCTTCAAAATCACTGAGGCCGGTCGGAGGTTCAGCTATAAACAACTGATAGGCTGCTCCCCTTAGTCGGGTAAGCAGAATTCGAGGAAAAGCGATTTTTTCTTCATCCGTGAAGCAGCTCTCGACCTGATGGCAACACCCTAAAAAGGTCTGGAGCTCTTGGCTAACTTGTAGGTTGTGTTCGCCCGAAAAAAAGTGGCACGATGTGCGTCGTGTACTTAATCACTTTATCATAATTTGCCATTTTTAAGCACTTTTCTTTTTGGCACTTCGCGGAAGCAAGCGAAGATGAAACTCTCTGCGGGAACTTGGGGCTACCGAACGACTCGTCTGCGGATGAAGATTCCGCGAATGTAGCACTTAACCACCCGACACTCACTGACACTTTCACTTTTCGAACTTAAATCTATTGCACCAGACTTATCTATTAGGGAGAAAGATTGCGAGCGCTCTTTAAATTTTTTAATTTCTTCACGAAATTCCGCTGAATCTCGTTTAGCTTTAGAAATTCGAGCTTCTCTTTGCTCGCTAACTTCTTCAAATTTCTTATTAATTAAGTCAAAATGCCGATTAGAAAATCCAGCTTTTGACGCTCGCACTCTTTCTTACAAAAATTTAAGATGATATACTAGACTTACTGGTAGGGAACGGGGTATCACAGTTTCGTTTCTGTCTTAGGCCGGGCTGGTAGGCTCCCACTTCAGGGGGCGATGAGGTGCTTTGTTGCTCCCTCGATACTGTAGCCGATGTGGCGTGTTGCTCCCTCGATGTTGCTGCTGAGGCGCTGGGGCGCTCCCTCGATGTTGAAGCTGAAGCGCCGGGGTGCTCCCTCGAAGTTGAAGATAAGGCGGCGGGTTGCTCCCGCGATGCTATTGTTGAAGCGCTGGGATGCTCCTTCGTTTTTTGAATTGCTGTCCGGTCCTCCTCAGCTGGGATGTGGGCGATGTTGTCCTCGCCTGACATTCACGTCCTTCTTGGGGTAATCGTTTAACCAATACAATCCCTCGTTGGTGCCTTGATGCACGAGTGGGAATTGTAGGGATGTTATATATTCTGGGTAGGAATATATACCAATTGAGAATTATCCCTTTAATGATGCGGACTAATTCTCTTTTTATGATGCTCCTGGGTCCACAGGTTTGAGGACAGTAAAACGCACTATCACTTTTATTATTCGTTAATTATTTATTTATTTTCGCTTTAGTGTAGTATATAATTGTATACCGGACTCGCGACTCGAGAGTGTACCCAGGTGGGGTACTTCACCCTGATAATTTATGTATTGCGTCATGTGCAAAATCTGGATGAGATTTTGGTACATAACAGGGAGATCGCTTGTTCGCCTGGAACAGCGGCGACTAAAGTTGTTCTCCCTTAGAGGTGGGGTAATTCCTTGCTCGCCTGGAGCAGAGACAACTATAGTTGGTTACCCTGGAGCGTTGGGGCTTCTTGAAACCCAATAGTACGCAGAATCAAGGCTTTTCAAGCTCTTATGATTTTCCTTGCTGTGAAAATCTGGCTTTCCTGATCCTACCGGCTGCGCCAATTTTGTAATGTAGAAATAACAAAATATATATATATAATAATGTATATGCGTATAATGAAAAACGCTCCGCTTTAGTTTACTTTCGGGGTACTCCCGACTTTATTTTAAAACTTTAAATAATTTTGTTAAATGCGGAAGGACTGGCGACAATTCGAGGGACTTCCTCGCTTCGCGATCTTTTAGCAACTCCCTCTGACTTCGCCGCCGAGAACTTAAGGTTCCCAGTCGGGACTTTTTGGCAGCCGCGCTGAGTGCGCTTTTTTCGCTTTGTGCCCACACGCGCAACCATCGGCTCAGCGGGTGATCCCGCTGGCATTGCGCATTTTTGCACGGGTCAGCCAAACCAGAGTGGCCGCCCGTGTTGTATTTCCAGCCACCCAACTGCCGGCTAAGGGGTTTTGGTTGCCCAGCGGTATCGATTTTACAATTATCGATTCTAATCGATACCGCTACGCAACACCTATATAAATACTTCTCGTATGGGAATCCGTAACTCCTCCCCAAGATTCCTTATCTCTTAAGAGTTGAAGTTATTCCCCAATGCACAATCGTCTAGAATTAACAGCAGAATATGCCCACCTATTCTTACAATCCTCCACAGGAGAATAAAGAGTTTAATAGACACGTAGGAAAACCAAAAAAATAATAAAGTTTAGCACATTCTACCTCATTCCGGCGGTCACATTGTATGAGTGGAGCTGGCATACTACGATGCTCGCCGACATCTCCGGTCCCATTAAGATAGGTGTTGCCCGGACCTAAGACCAGAGATGGGGATGAGCCAAAAAAAAAAAAAACGAACCAAATTCGTCAACACCCACCTGTACTTTAGAAACCCGAAAAAAAGAAAGGGGCCTCCTTGCGAGCCTCTGTCGTGACAACTCAAGCTTTGAACTGGCGCGCAAGGACACCAGGTACTGACGCCACAAAATCCCCCAAGGAATGAAATTTCTAATCTTACCGCATCCAGTGGGATTCCCGAGAAGCTGGTTACCATATGGGATTGAAAAGACACAAGGATAATATATACATAAGAAGGAAAAGGTACGTCAACCGCATAACGCCGACCATCATAGGCGGTTCTCTGACGCCTTATAATTCACCAGTTAGGCTGGCAGGATGCCTTTTTAGGGCTACCCCAAATAAAGAAGAAAACTCACCAAAAGTCTTCCAGTACTTCCATAATCATCTGGCAATTTTGGATGATAAATCTTTAGGTCCTTAGCATACCCCACACCTGCGTTTTTTCCGGAACTATCGACTAACTCATAAGTCCACGGCGAAACCACTTTGGCGATCTTAAAAGGTCCGACGTATTTAGGCGCCAACTTCGCATTGAAATAACTCGCTGCTTCTGACAAGACAAAGTTTCTCCGCATGACTTCGTCATTAATAAAAAACGTTTGATCTCTTCTTCGCAAGTTATAGGACTGTTTCGAAGCTTGAGACGGTTTTAGGAGTCGCTCTTCAACATCTCTCCTAACTTCAGCTTAAGCTTTCGATCGCCCTTCAGAGTCAAATCGTTCATTCCCATCACTTTGTTCGTATAACCCACCGTTTGTTATCATTTCCCTACCGAAGTTTACGAAATATGAAGTTAGCTTTGTTACTTCGTGCACTGATGTACGAAGGACACAAGCAACTTTGGCTATATATGAATCCCAAGTCGGGTGATTATCTGCCACATAGGCACGCAGCATAGTTTTAACGACTTGATTCGTTCTTTCGGCGGGGTTAGCTTGAGGGTGATAAAAAGCCGTATAATTTATGTTACAGCCATAACTCTTGCAGAGCTTTTGAAATTCTCCGCTCCTAAACTGTGGGCCGTTGTCACAAATCAGAGTCTTCGGTACGCCGAATAAAAGGGAAATATACTCTTCGGTGTAATGACAGATTGAGTTAGCAGTGGCTGATCGTAACGCAAAAAACATTGGAAATTTGATGAATACATCCGTCACAGTTAAAATATATTTGTAGCCTCGGTTGGAGCGTAGTAAAGACCCAATAGTAGATAAGCTACGGGCGTCCGAGCGCAATTTCCCCTTTAAAATACACGGGGGAAAATCTCGCACTTTTTCGCCATCTTGGATTTCTGATTGTGACGTCACGTGCGAGAGAAAGAGACACAGAATGTGTGCGAGAGGGAGGGTGTGTATGCGTGTGTGTGTGTGTGTATGTGTGTTAATAAACGTAATAATATTATTTGTTGCATTATGTTGTGCAATATAGGCCGTTTGTATAATTATGAAAATTAAAGCTTTTAAGCGAACAACATAAATTATTCTTCGCTGACAAACCACCTAAAGGCTAAAACCGGCTACCAGGCGATCAGACTCTATTAAAAGCAATCAGAACTCATTAGCAGAATCGCGATCTTTGCAGATCCAAACAAATGGCACTTTCCTCGTGTTAAACTTTTGTGCAGGCAGCAAGGCAATACTTGTTTTGCAGGTTTATGTGGCAGAAACTTTATTACTTCGTAGTGCACGCACCTTGCATTCGTAGGAATTATTACTCTATCGAGGTACTGCAAACTATGTGCTCCTAATATGAACCTTTTAGGTCGTCTTTGAAGAGAAGTAAAGTATTTTAATTAGCATAACTAATTTATAAATTTGACCTATTAGCTCAATCAACAAAATGACAGGAGAAGAAAATATAATTTTCTTATATTAGATGCAGACTTCTTTACAAAGATTTTAATTTTGAAAGCTATATAAGTAAGGATAATGAATGGGCAAGTTCATTCTTTACATTGCATTCATAAAGACAAGACGTGTGCGATACTAAGTAACTCTTATAAAGTAAAATGTCATCTTTTACGGAGGATTTGAAAAGCATGGAAGAAATATTAAAATCGGCTAACGAAGAAAACATTGAAGATGTGAAAAAGGGCATTAAAAAGTGTTCGAAAAATTTGCGAATTTTAAACAACGCTTTGAAAAGTACTACAAATGTTGGCGCCATAAACAATTTGTTGAGCGTTATTAGTAGAATGATGGGATGTAGGACAAAATTAAAAGCTGCTTTATTACGAGGAGGAGGTTATAAACCAGCACACCCAAACAGAAATGAATGGACAGCAAAGAGATTAAAATGGGAGGACCTGAAATCTGTTTTTGGTGGAAGAATTAGAACTTCATGTATAACGAACTTGAAACATAAAGATCCTATCGAATTTTTGGAGGATTGCGGTCCGCTCTTTGTCCGTCGAATTGCAAATATTTTAAAAAAGGAACCTTTTCTTAAAGTGAACAACATATTTTGTGGCAAGTTTGCCAAATTTTCAAAGAAAGAAGAAATCGAAGAGTGCAAATATTTAAACACAAAGAATAAAGTAATTTCAAGAGATACAAATCTCACGGAATGGTTTGCAGAGAACGTTATGAATACCATTCTATCGGATTTGGATGAATTTCAGGAGCGTGATTCTGGTTGGACCTTCACGGAGGTGGTTAATATTATAATTAACATCAACAAATATACACCCTTTTTGGGCTCATCTTACATCGAATTGCCACAACAAATTAAACGCAAAGAAGCTTGCGTTAATGTTAAAAATAATGATGAAGCGTGTTTTGCTTGGGCAGTGGCGTCTGCATTGCACCCTGTTCAGAAAGATCCACAACGCGTCACAAAGTACCCCCACTACTCTACTGTATTAAGCTTTGAAGGAATCACCTTTCCTGTAAGCATCTCAGACATAGGAAAGTTTGAAAAACAAAATAATATAAGCATAAATGTCTACGTTCTCAACAAAAATAAACGAGAATTTTCCGTTGCACCGACAAGGATAGCCAATCATAAGAGAAAGAAGCACGTTAACCTTTTGTTGGTGCAAAATTGTTATAATGAGGATGAAGGCAAAAATAAAAAATATCATTATGTTTGGATAAAAAATTTGTCTCGTTTAGCATCGTCTCAGTTATCTAATCATCATAGTAAAAAATTCTTTTGCGATCGCTGTCTTCATTATTTTCATACTTCCGCTCAATTGGAGACGCATTCTATAGATTGTAAAAAAATGAACAACTACAAAGTGATCTTTCCAAAGGAAGGCAAGTTGAAATTTGAAAACTTAAAGAACAAGGAACGCGTCCCATTTATTATCTACGCCGATTTTGAATGCATCTTAAAACCAGTATTACAAAAAATTTCAAATACAAAATGTTATCAGCAGCATGAAGCACACAGCGTTGGATACTACTTTAAATGCTGCTATAATGACAAGCTCTCATATTATAAAAGCTGCCGAGGACGTGAGTGCGCAAAATGGTTTGCTGAACAGCTGCAGGAGATAGCGGAAAACGTAGAAAGTATTCACCTTTGCCCCATACCGATGATTCCGCTAACGCCAGAGCAGTCACAAAATTTCATAAATGCCGCGAAATGTCACATTTGTGAGAAACCGTTTGCAGAGAAAGAAAAAGTGGTGCGAGATCACTGTCATCTAACCGGCAAATACAGGGTCCTGCTCACGAGAGTTGTAACATTAATTATCAGGATTCTCGAACAATTCCTGTGGTTTTTCACAATTTGAGTAATTACGATGCACATTTACTCATAAAAGGCATGTCTAACGCTATTCCTGGAAATTTAAAGATAATTCCAAATAATACGGAGAAGTACATATCCATGGTAAAAAACGTAGAAGGTTGCGAAACAAGATTTAAATTTATTGACTCTTTTCGGTTTATGGCATCATCATTGGATAAACTAGCGTCTTACTTACAAGAAAAAAGAATCGTTAGTTCAGAGTTCCCTCATCTTAACGATAAAAAGTTTAAGCTTTTAACAAGAAAAGGTGTATTCCCATACCACCATATCCAGAATTGGGAAAATTTGCAAGAAACACAACTTCCACCTTTTGATCAATTCTATTGCACTTTATCGGAATGTAACATTTCTAAGGAAGAATATGAACACGCGCTTATGATATGGCAAGAGTTCGAAATTAAAACGCTAGGCGAATACAGCGACTTATATTTAAAGACAGACGTACTTTTGTTAGCAGATATATTTGAAAATTTCCGTGATACGTGCATAAAAGATTACGACTTGGATCCCGCGCATTATTACACCTCACCGGGATTAGCTTGGGACGCTATGTTAAAATATACGGAGGTGGACCTGGATTACATCAGCGACGTAGATATCCTTATGTTTTTAGAAAAAGGCATTCGCGGTGGTCTAACACAATGTTCTAAGAGACATGCAAAAGCTAACAACAAATATATGCAGGAATATGACCCAAATCAACCAAATAAATTTCTTATGTATTTTGACATTAACGCAATGTACTCTTGGGCTATGTCGCAATATTTGCCATACGGAGAACTTGAGTGGGTTAAAGATGTTGATGCCATTGATTTAAATACACCAGATGACTCCCCACTTGGATATATTTTAGAAGTAGACTTGGAGTATCCTGAAGATATACATAATAGACAAAAAGATTTACCTATGGCCCTAGAAAAATGTTCACCGCCAGGCTACAAAGAGCAAAAAATGATGGCTACTTTGAATAATAAGAAAAATTATGTAGTGCATTATAGAAATTTAAAACAATACTTATCAGAAGGTTTAAAAATTGCAAAAATTCACAAAGCTTTAAAATTTAAACAATCAAACTGGATGAAAAAATATATAGATCTGAATGCTAACTTGCGCAAAAACGCTAAGAATGAATTTGAGAAAAACCTATATAAACTTTTGTGCAATGCAGTATTTGGAAAAACGATGGAGAATGTTCGACTTCGACGAGACATTAACCTCAAAACAGCATGGGAAGGACGATATGGAGCGGAAGCATTAATTACAAAACCAAACTTCCATTCACGCACTATTTTTGACGACAATTTGATTGCGATTGAACTTCTACGAACTGAAGTGTTTTTCAACAAACCGATATACGTTGGAATGTGTATTCTAGAAATATCGAAAACCATATTGTACGACTTTCATTATAAATTTATGAAACAAAAGTATGATGACAAGTGTAATTTGTGTTACACAGATACGGACTCGCTCATATGTTATATATTCTGGGTAGGAATATATAGCAATTGAGAATTATCCCCTTAATGATGGGGACTAATTCTCTTTTTACTGATGCTCCTTGGGTCCACAGTGAAATAGTGAAACACACCTTTTCCTTAGTCGTTCTTTTTATTTACTTCTACTCAAGAGTACAACAACTTATCTGTTGCACCGGACTCGCGTCTCGCTCGCTAACTCGGGTACTTAGTTACCACCTAAGTACTGTTCACCGACTTAAGTACTTTTCGACGGACTTAAGTATTTTTGCGCGATTCGGATTCGGACTTTCAAAGACTCTCGACTATTCAATAACTGCTAAATTACTGACTGGACTCGGACTGATCGGGCATTTATATTGCCTCGATCAGTTATTGGAACTTTCCAATGTTCCAGGATCCCGAATCTGCGCGTCGCCACTTTTTTGTGGCGCGCGTGTTGCATTTCCTCATAAATTGCCGGTCAAGTGTCTAGGGTCGATGTACGCGCGGGCGGTCGCCCCAGCATGCGCTTGGGTCGATGCGCTCGCGGGTGGTCGACGCAGCATAAATCGAGGGGTCGCATTATTGGTTTTGCGACTTTCGATTGTTGTGAAATGCCTCAAATTTCAGACAAGTTGTGTCTTGAAATTTGAAAGGCACTTTACCCGACAATTTATGTGATGCAATTCTTAAAATATGTCCAAAATCTAGATGAGATTTTGGTCTTGAAATTTGAAGGGTACTTCACCCTGATAATTTATGTATTGCGTCGTGTCCAAAATCTGGATGAGATTTTGGTACATAACATTCCTTCCCCCTTGGAAAAAGAGAATTATTCTTTGAAGAGGAATAATTCTCGGGGTGTAGTATGTGAGGGAGAGAGAAAAAAAAATTATTGGACATTTTTTCTAGTGTCTGAAAATGATCGCGTTTCCTTCCCCCATTTTGAAAAGGAGAATTATTCTTTGAAGAGGAATAATTCTTGGGGTAGAGAGGAAAAAAAAAATTATTGGAAATTTTTTCTAGTGTCTGAAAATGATCGCGTTTTTCTAATTACCGCGGCGAAAGTAGCGTAATCGCGATTTGTAGCGGGAGTGCACGAGTCCGTTTACATAGTTGCTTAATATTAAGTATTCTTATTTAATAATTTTTACAGGTCTATGTTTTCCGTACCCTCGTTATATTTTTATATGTGTACAGTATATGTTTGTATTTTTTTTTTTATAAGCTGTTTTTACATATGCTTTTATTGATCTAATTTTTTTTGTGTTATTTCCTATTCATAATTATTTCTCTTTTCTATTTCATATATGCGTAAACATATGATGCTATCTATTTATCTGCGTCATTTGTGCGGGCTATTACCTAAAAAGACTTAAAAATTAAGATACTTAAATGTCGAATGTTTATTTACTATTTTACTTATTCTAATTTCTACGGTTCCCTGACCTCTCTTAAGTACGCTATTCATTCATAATGTTCAAGGTTATCTACCTAGACTTATTTTGGTGTCTTATTTCCTAAGAGGGTGTCTATGGTTCGGAAAACATTTGCGGGCGAGTGAATCTTCGTTTTCGTTTTTTACTTGTTTATTGCGGGTCGGTTTGCAATAATTTCGCGTGTATTACATGTGTGGCGATATTAGAATATTCTGTAGTTCGCTCCCCCCTTGTTACTCCCAGTACTAGGTATGCGAAAATTAACGTCCACATTATCTGGAGACGGGATGTAGAATTATCAATGAATTTGCTAAAACTTTAGCGTTTTCTTTTGTTTCTTTTCTTATATTAAAAGAAGAAAAGAAAATCGAGGAGTAAAAAAAAATTTTTTCACTGATTGAGGCAGAATTAATCGAAGTATGGCTTTAAGCGATTATGATGTACAATCTTCGTTCGCTTGCCAATTTTTAACTCTGTGTTCACTGATGAGGGGATTCCAGTTACTATGTAGGGTCCTATCCAGATTTCGGAGAGCTTATGTTTTTTATTTTCGCTCTTTAGAAGGACTTTTCGCCTACGTGGAAAGCTACTGGCCTTATATTTTTGTCATAATATTGTTTCGATTTGTGCTTACCGCCTAAGATATTTTTTCTTGCGGTAGCGTATGACTTTTGAAGCTTATATCTGAGCATGTGATAATAGCTCTCATTATTATAAAGGGGTTCTGGTTCCCTTTTTAAATTTGATGGGCCATCCGCCGTGAAACCGTATAAACAGTCCATGGGCGTGAGTTTTGTCCCTTCGTGTACACTATTGTTGTACACGAACGCCGCTGTGTGTAGGAATTGATCCCAGCTTTGGGAATTTTCGTCTACGAAGGTGCGTAAATATTCAATCAGGGGCCTATGTGCCCTTTCTAGTGCCCCGTTTGATTGTGGGTGAAAGGCTGAGGTCTGTAATTTTTTCACTTTCAATAATTTACAGACCTGTTTGAACAGATCGCTTAAGAAATTTGTTCCTTGATCTGTGACAATTTTCTTTGGAATGCGGTAGCGCGTGACGATTTCGTTGAAGAAAATTTGCGCTATTGTTTCCGCTTCCGCGTTAGGTATCGCGTACCAGTCCACGAATTTTGTCAGGTTATCCTGGAACGTTAGGATGTATTTATTTCCTGACGTGGACTCTTCTAATGGCCCTACAATATCTAGGTAAACCTTGTCGAAAGGTTGTTCGGCTATATCTGTGATAACCATGGGCATTTTATATTGGGGAGATGCCTTTAATTTCTGGCATTTTGGGCATTTTTTCACATACTGTTTTATATCTCGTAGCATGTGTTTCCATCGATACTTACGTTTAATTCTTTTGTAAGTTTTAATTATTCCCTGGTGACCTCCAAAGCGTGAATCATGATAATCTTTTAAAATGATTTTAATTTCTTCGGGGTTCGAAATTAATTCAGGGGTTTCTGGCCGTGTCTCCGAGAGTGGGGAATTTTCATTTTTCCCAGTTTTTGAGGGCTCATGAGGGCCTTTGTGTTCGTTTGGAATTGATCCTTGGGAGAAGAATTCTGCCGGAATTATCTCCTCATTATCTTTTATGGCTCCTGGCCTTGAGTCCTGCCTGGGATTTACCTCTTGCGGCTTTTGTGCGACTTCTTGTTTATTACTCTGGGCGTTTCGTTTTTGCGCCCGAGTTACTGCGCTTATTTTTTTGACGGAGGTGTCTTTCTCCGTGTTTGGGTTCATTGAACTATGGATTTGAGCCGTTTCCGTGAAGGTTTGGCTATTTTTGTCGCAGTTTTCTTCCTGTGGGATGCGACTGAGTGCGTCTGCATTCGTATTATATTTTCCGGGTTTGTATTCGATTGTGTAATCGAATTCCGAAAGTTTGTGATGAAATCTCGTTAAACGGGAAGTGGGGTAGTAGATAGGCTATGCCGGTTCGGGCGCAATTTTCCCATAAGAAATGTACAGGGGCTCAAAAAACTACAAAACGGTCCCAAAAGCTCTCATGTGTGTGCGTGTGTGTGTGTGTGTGTGTGTGTGTGTCGTGCTTGGGTGTGTATGGGGTATCACCTAGTGTTGGAGGTCAAAGTCACGATGCAGATCAACCCCTCACCACCCCTATGAAAGCTTTACCCCTCCTCATGCTATTAGGAAGCGATTTTTTCCTAATGCGCAGGTGGCATTGTTTATGTTATGTGGAGGCTTATCAGTAGTTTATGCTGACGAGGCTCTTATCTCTAGCTTTGGACGACGCGATCGCTGAATTGCAATATTTTTGGGTTGCAGGGGGCATTGTTTATGTTATGTGGAATCTTATCAGCAGTTTATGGTGACGCGGTTCTTATCTCTAGAGATGATTCGCACTCTGCTGTAGGATGAATTTTAAATATTTGAAGTATAATTAATGTTAATAATATTATATATTTTTTGGGTTCTATGGATTCGTGATGATGTTTCCAGTTAGGGTATTGGTACTGTTGGGGGAACAAATTTTAATCAAAAATCGTCTAGGAGCAACGGTTTCCGAGATATTAGCGTATTATTTTTATTTTTGCTAAGAAAAAATTTTTCTTCAATATACTTCACACTTAGCCTTGTAAATGAGTCTACGGTAAAATAAAATCAATATATGGTGAACATTATACCAACTGTCCATGGGCGTATGATGATGCAACTGAGGGACCAGATACCTGCGGTTGTCATGATGTACAACGATGTAACCGGGGAAATTCAAGACCTCATGAAATTTTATATAAGGTTGACGAGAAACAGCTGTAAGGAATGTCGAAAAGGGTTCGATTTGTTCTAATACCGCAAGTGCACATTGCATATGTGTGGGAGTTTGCATAAAGAGCCAGCCGTAAGGGAACGTGGCATATATGTGCCGTCGATAGGATGAGGTTTCAACAAAGAATCTACAATACTAGTAAAGTTCTGGAGACAATATTAAACCAACCCCATCGGGATATAATATACAATACAAGATTTTATAATAAGGAGATTGAGAAATAAAACGCTGGTTTAAACTTTTTCAGAAACAATGATTTTTTATTTTTAAATTATAATAATACATCCTTAGCACTTATCCAAGAGTTATGCTTTGATGAAAATCCCAACCATTTCACGTAAACTTTATCGTCTTTCGTCTTTAGAATTTTCTCAACAAGGTAGAGGTGGGGTTGTTTCACTTTCAGCAACTCCATTTCGTAAAATCCTCCTTTTATAGGGTTACCGTCGTAGTCTTCTAGCAGATATGTTACAGGATCAGTCACTTGAATTTTTCTAATCTTGAAAATTTCCGATGTCCAGTTTGGTGTATAACCTTTCTCAAATACATGCTTATATTTGCTTATACGGACATGGTCTCCTTCTTTATATTTAGGTGAATCAGCAATCTTTATGTGATTATACACTGTACCGAGAAGATGCTTTTCATTTTTTGCATTTACATCGCAAGGACGCATCCTAATTGTTTGATGTCTTTTCATATTATATTGAGATAGCAATATTTTTATCATATCAAGCCATTTGTAAGAACCATTCATGCTAAACTCCTTCCACATCATGCTCTTTAAAGTTCTGTTGAATCGTTCCACTATCGACGCTTTGAGTGTAGAAAAGGTGGAGTAATGATTAATTTTGTGCTTACTCATCAATCGTTGAAAGTGTGTGTTGTAAAACTCCTTTCCATCGTCTGTTTGTAAGTTTTTAGGTCTTCGACCCTCTTGGAATATAGTTTGCATGGCTTCAGTCGCCTCTGTACCAGTTTTTGTTTTAATTGGCATAGCCCATGCATATTTGGAGAAAGTATCTAAAACAGTAAGCAGGAAGCGGTAACCTTTATTCGCATGCTTATAAGTATCCATTTCCACTAAATCCGCTTGCCATAGATCATCCAGCCCTTTAATAATGACTCGACGCCTTTTAAAATTTCGACGAGCAGGTTTGTGAAGCTCATCGACAACTCGTCTCTTACTCATACTGTAGACAAGTGAAGGAGTTTGTTTTTAACATTAAATTTTATGAAGGTTTAAGAATACACTCCATCTTCTTTCTTTTGGTTTTTATTAACTATGTTGGAGAACAAATAATTTTCAATCTTTGCAATTTCATCATTAATATATAGTGTAAGGTTTTTCACACTCAAATTAATATGTTTGCGTATTTCGTCATCATATGACAACATTTTTACATCGATATAGTTTTTAGTTGTAGCATCAGTATTTTCTAGCGGTTCTCCTAGATGAGTAATATGTTTGAATTTCAAATCGTAGTCGCCTTTAGGAGTTAAATTGAAACCATCTCCTTTCGGTCCTGGGGTTCCTTTCGGTCCTGGGGTTCCTTTCGGTCCTGGGGTTCCTTTAGGTCCGGGAACCCCAGCTGCTCCTGAAAGACCTGGAGGACCAGGAGGGCCGCGAGGGCCCTGTTGAAACTTAGTACTCCTTATTGATCGACCAAACTTGTCAACGCTCATTTTCAAAATGAGATGTAATTTTTATGCATGGATATTTATACAATTATTTCAGCCTCCCGCAGCTCCTCAATGATTGATATAATTTCATTATTATGACTATTATTTCCAGCTTGTTGGGATGCTATTAGTATACGAAGTCTATCAACAAGTTCATTAGGATCATCCCAATAGAGGTAATCAATGTTTTCTTTAGGAATTCTTATGATTCCTGTTCCAGTACGCAGTGTAGGAGTATTCACTAACTTTTTTATAATTTTTTTATATTTATAGGTATTTGTTCCTTTTATTTGTTTATTTTCATTAAAATCACGTCTGTGCGCGCTTGTATCGTTTAAAATTGCCCGATAATTGTACAAGTCTTCTCTATTGTAACCGGTAGGATGTTTCATAAAAATCAAATCAAATAAACCTTTGGTTATCTTATATGGCCTGCCTCCAATATCAAAATTTTCATCTTCAACTTTTAGCGATGAATTGCCAATCTTCCAGCCATCGCTGTAATACACTCCATAGGTTTTATCAATTTTTGTACTGTTCTGACTAACCAGCTGCTTATATTTTTTTATTATTTGGCTAGGCGATTCTACTATACGTAAACTATGTTCTTTTAATGTTGTTGATTGTATTGGTGTAGCAAACTCATCATCATCATCGTCATCCTGAAGATCATCCAATGAATAATCTTCAAAGTGGAGAGGTGTGCTAGTTGATTCCATCTTTAAGTGTTTACGGGCTGGTGGGGTGTATATATCATCATAGCTTTGCCTCTTCTCTTGTTCGGTCTCTCTCTTAATTTGTTCTTTAGGCTCAAGTTTTACCGATGTCGTTAGCTCTTTTAGCGTGCTGGTAATTGGCTTAAAGGTTTCCTTCAATTGAGCTTCCGTTTCTATTTTACCAGTCTTGAGAGCTTTATACTTTTTACGTATAGCATCGCTCGTCTTTATAATATCCCTCGTAAGCTTTTCATCCATGTTGTTGTTGTTTTCGTGACGGCAGTCACAGCTATACTGATAAACAGCAGGTCTGTACATCCATAAATACAGGTAGCTGTACAGGTAGCTGTACAGGTAGCTGTACAGGTCTGTACAGGTAGCTGTACAGGTAGCTGTACAGGTCTGTACAGGTAGCTGTACAGGTAGCTGTACAGGTAGCTGTACTGGTAGCTGTACAGGTCTGTACAACTATTGAGGGTAATCTGTATTGTTGCTCCTTTTTCATAGTCTCATGAAGGCGTCAAAGCCTTTCCGATATCGCCCTCTATCCATAGGACTATCCTTTTCAATTACCAAGAATCCATACTTGTCTTTCCAGCACTCGGCACATGCTTTCCGAAACTTTTCAAATCTCATATCAGTATTCACGTGGTCGTTGTAAATATGTTTCAGGTTCAGGTCGTCTTGCTTGAATATTATGAACAAATTTGCATTATCCCGAATCAGATGCTTTGGAATATGTGTGTACGTCTGACAGAGGTAAAAGCTGTCTACATCATTATGTCGACCCATGCAAAAGTATGCTCTAATATTATTCTGCTTATCGCAAGCCACATCATCAAAAATGAAAATAGAGTTTCGCTTTGCTTCTTCAGGCAGTATGACGTCACAGTTGTTGGAAAATGTATAATAGCCTAATCCAGATATACGTCCCACAACTTTTCTCAGATACTCGTATTTTGTCTGATTTAGCGATTTTGAGTAAACGTAAATATTTTCAAATCGTATTCCATTAGGATGTTCCAGTAAACTCATCATAACATTTGTCTTGCCGCAATTGGATGGACCAACAATAATTCCCCTTATGCTGTTTGGTAACAGCCCTCCATGTTTCTTCCTCTCTGCACTTGTATTTGATGCTTCAACATTTCTAACAGGCAAGCATTCTTGTTGCTTTATAAACTTCATGATGAGTACTAACCAAATTCATATAAAAACAGCTGCTTTTATTGAGTACCCATTAGTCTTGTCACAAACGCATAAAATGAATGATCATACTGATAATCACCTCAGTCGGCGAAAGGTCATCAGAGGGAAAGGAATATTCAACTCTCTAATCAACAAGTTACCGGTAGAATTGCATTTACCGGGCTATCAGTACTGCGGTCCAGGAACAAAGTTGGCTGAAAGATTAGCCCGAGGTGACCCCGGTATTAATCCCTTGGACGCTGCTTGCAAAGAGCACGATATCGCATACTCGAAGTACCGTGACACAAGTGATCGTCATATTGCCGATCGTATACTAGCAGAAAAAGCTTGGCAGCGCATGAAATCCAAAGAAGCTTCTCTAGGAGAACGCGCCAACGCTTTGCTGGTAACAAACGCTATGAAAGCTAAACTTAAGCTTGGAATGGGGGTAAAGGCAAAATTTCAAATAAACAGCGCTAAAGAGAAGAATAAGTTACGCCCCTCTTTTCGCGACGCTGTACGTAATGCGCGGAAAGTTCTAAAGCTGAGGAAACCCAAAGATTTGCTGGAAGCAATAAAAATTGCTACAAGTGCTGCGAGAGATGCCATCAAGGGAAAAAAGAAGATGATTACGACACCACGTGTGATACCTATCCCGAAAACTGTAGGTGTTCTACCATTCCTCATCCCACTATTTGCCGGACTTTCAGCCCTTGGAGCATTATCAGGAGGTGCAGCTGGTATAGCTAAGGCGGTAAACGCTGCAAACAGCGCACGTCAGGAGCTTGCAGAAGCAAAGCGTCATAACGAAACTATTGAGGCCATAGCGATGGGAAAACCTGGTCAGGGATTGTTCCTGAAGCCGTATAGAAAAGGCTTGGGCCTTTTTCTTAAAACCCCGTCAAAAAACTAATAAGCTCGCTACCCAAAAGAGCTCTTAATGAGCTCGAGATGCGTAAATATGCGCAGGATGTACCACATTTTAGAGGAGTCTTTATGCGCGATCAATTACCGAGGAGACCGTGGAAAAATGAGAGTGGAATTATAAATCTAGATGTTTCATCAGGACCTGGAACACATTGGGTAGCATACAAAAAGAAAGGAAGCCTCATTGATTACTTTGACAGCTTTGGAAACCTACAACCTCCGCAAGAAGTTGCGAGATATTTAGGCGAAAACACCACATTCAATTACACAACACATCAAAGTTATGATTCAGTTATATGTGGACACTTGTGTTTAGAGTTTCTATATAATTATATTCAACCTTTCTAATAAGAATTGTATGTATATAAATAAAGGTTTTATATTGAAATGAGGTTATTTTATTCCAAACCATCATGTCGATAACACTCTCCCTTAGTGGTAATTCATCGGTGCTCACTGCCGAGTATTTTCCACCATTAGAACTGGAGGGTGAGTACGTCTGTGGACTGATTGATTTCCAAACATACAATTCTATTCCTAATATTGATGAGGGGAACAACTTGATGCATGTGGGGAAGACAGTTATTGAAATACCAGTCGGATCATATGAGATTGATGATATAGCGAACTTTGTGCAACAAAGTTTAAATAAGAGTAACAACAAGACAACAATCTGAATCAAAGCAAATAATAATACTTTGAAAAGTGAAGTGAAATCTTCGGAAGTCATTTATTTTGATAAGGAAAAATCTATCGCTCCATTATTAGGATTCGGGAAACAAGTCCTTCCACCTAATATATTGCATACATCCGATTTACCTGTTAATATCATCAAGGTAAACGCCATAAGAGTTGAATGCAACATTATATCAGGCTCGTTTATAAACAATAATCATGTACATACGCTCCATGAGTTTTCTCCGAGTGTAGGCCCGGGCTATAAAATAGTGGAGGTGCCCAAGAACGTCATTTATTTGCCTGTGAACGCGAAACGTATAACTTCTCTCACATTAAAGCTTGTAGATCAGGACGGTGACTTGATAAATTTTAGAGGAGAAACAATAACCGCTAGACTGCACTTAAAGCCCCAGAATGCTTATCTATAATAGTAATATTGATAATAACAATATGAATAAAAACAACAGTAATAAAGAGCAAGTCATTATTCGCCCAACAACCTTGAAACGTACAAGACGTGCGCTGACTGCTGTTAATAAAGAGCTTCTAAAGACATTGGGATTTATTTTGAAAAATGAGTGAAATCTTGGATATTACCCGAAACGTTGGATATGACAATAGCATAACAAAGATCGATTACCACACGTACTCACCATTCCTCGCATCATTCAAAAACAGCGATGAGATTCGCATTTCAGTACAGCATCAAGATTTGTATATCCTGCCAGCCGAGAGTTTTATTTATATTGAAGGAGTACTAACCAAAGTTGAGGGAACAGTAACAGATACCGCAAAGCTGGTCAATAATGCTGTAGCCTTTCTCTTTGATGAAATTCGCTATGAGATCAACGGAGTAGAAATTGACAGAACACGAAACCTTGGAATTGCTACAACCTTAAAAAATTATATATCGCTAAATCAAAATGAGAGTGAAATACTATTCAACGCAGGGTGGTCTCCCGAAAAGTTGATTACACCACCCAAAGGATTTTTCAATTTTTGTGTACCATTGAAATTATTGCTTGGCTTTGCTGAAGACTACAAGAAAATCATTGCAAATGCTAAGCATGAGCTGATATTAATACGAAGCCGTACAGATGACAATGCAGTTGTATCACCTACTGATGCAATAAGCGTAAACCTTTTCAAACTTCAATGGCGTGTTCCTCATGTAAACGTTGCTGATAACCACAAGTTGATCCTGCTAAAAACTATTGAAAGTGGCAGAGAGATACAAATACCATTCAGGAGCTGGGATATATACGAGTACCCAGCACTCCCATTATCAACGCATCATTCATGGACGGTAAAAACAACATCACAATTGGAAAAGCCACGATATGTCATCCTAGCTCTACAAACTAATCGGAGAAATGATAAATCAATGGATGCCAGCAAATTCGATCACTGTAAACTGACAGATGTCAAAGTTTACCTAAATTCTGAATCATACCCTTACGATGATTTGAACCTGAAATTTGATAAGGGTAATTACGCCCTCTTATATGATATGTATATAAAATTCCAGCAATCGTACTATGGTCGTCAGTTCCAGCCACTTCTTTCAAGAGAGAAGTTTGCGAGTGACGCAGCGATTGCAGTAATTGATTGTTCGCGTCAAAACGAGAGCATTAAAATTGGACCGGTGGATATTAGGCTGGAATTCAAGACATCTGAAAACGTCCCAGCCGATACAACAGCATACTGTCTGCTGCTGCACGATCGTATTGTGGGATATACACCTTTAACCAACGAAGTCAGGAAACTTGTATAGAATGCCTATCATCATCATTGATTTGCAAGGATTTAAAGACAACCACAATAAATTTATATTGAAAGAGCTGGCAATTTTAACGAGTGAAAATCAAGTACAACACTATGTATTCCAACCTCCATTTCCCTATAAGGATTTAACTCGAGCAGAAAAGAAACAAATTGAATGGGTCCGACAGAACCTTCATGGATTTAAATGGGCTGATGGATATATCCCTTACCACAGAATTTATGACGTAATAGCACCATTATTGCGGGATAAAAACATTTATGTGTAAGGAAGCGAAAAGATGAGATGGTTGAAACAGATTTTTGGAAATAAACTAACACTTTATGATGCAGAGGAAGAGGGATGTCCCAAGCTAACGACTCTGGAAACAAGTGAACCATCTTGCATTCTACACCAAGGACAATGTGCTCTGAAAAATGTGTTTATATTAAGGAATTTTTTGAATAAAACAGTTTATTAAAACGTTATAAATACTCTTTTTATTTTACATTATATCTAAATTATAATAATAGATACTAATTAGATTAATCTACATTCCTTATACTATAATGACCCCATGGTAGAGTGTCATGACTATTATTATCAACTAAATAACGCTTATTATCGAAAGGGCTTAAGGTTATTTTAGATAGTTTAGTGCTATACAATATATGATTATGTGAAACTATGCTATTTTGTGTATGCGTGCTCTCCAGGTGTTCGTTTAAGCATCTCACATAGTCTTCAAAGGTTATCTCCGTCTTCACCACAGCAGTTTTTACGCCCTTTGCCTTCTTTGTTGTTTGATGTCGTCCGGCTTCTTTTTGCACTCTCAATGCATACATTTTAGCGCGTAGACCAACAAACTTCAGCATTATATCACCGCTGTTTTCATCCTTCATAAGGCCTGGTACCTAAATAGAAAAAATTACATAAGTATTTATATTTCTTTAAAAAATAATTTGTAATTGTCTGTACTACCTTCTTATTGACTTGGCATATGTTGTATGGATTATTTTGAGGGTAGTCGGATGTATCAAAACGATGAAGAGGTTGCTTCATATCCTCATAAATGTCATCAGTCTGTACTTCATATATAAGAGAATCTGTGTCGGTGTAGCACAGCTGACAATTGGTATCATATCGGTTTTTCATATAGTTGTAGTGGAACTCGTACAACAAAGTTTTTGATATGTCCAATATTGCCATTCCTACGTAGATGGGCTTATTGAAAATTACTTCTGTTTTAAGTAATTCTACAGCTACCAAGTGATCGTCAAAAATCGAGCGGGAGTGGAAATTGGGCTTTGATATCAGTGCTTCGGCTCCATACCGACCCTCCCACGCTGTTACAAGCTTAATATCTCGGCGAAGGCGAACATTCTCCATCGTTTTACCAAATACTGCATTGCACAATAACTTGAAGAGATTCTTCTCGAAATCGTTCTTGGCGTTCTTTCTCAAGTTGGCGTTTAGATCTATGTAAGGCTTCATCCACGCAGCCTGAGAGAATTGCAAGGCGCGATGAATTTTTGTAACCTTGAGGCCTTCAGCCAAGTACTGCTTCAAATTTCTGTAGTGTATCACATAATTTGTCTTACTGCATAATGTGGCCAGCATTTTTTCCTCCTTGAAACCTGGTGGAGCACACTTTTCTGGAGCCATGGGTAGATCTTTTTGTCTCTCGTGAATATCCACTGGATATTCTAAATCAACTTGTAATATGTAGCCAGTTGGTGAGTCATCAGGAATATTAAAGTTTAATGTGCTAACATCATCCACCCATTGAATATCCTTGTATGGTAAATATTGGGTCATAGCCCAAGAGTACATTGCGTTTATGTCATAGTACATGAGGTATGTCGATGGCTTACTGTTATCGTAGTCCGTCATGTACTTATTATTAGCTCGTGCATACCTTTCTGAGCACTGGGTCATACCACCGCGAATTCCCTTTTCCATAAAGTGAAGAATATTAATGTCGTGCAAAAGTTCGATCTCTACGTCTGTATATTTTAGCATCGCATCCCATGCAAGCCCGGGTGCGGTATAATAATGCGCTGCATCTAATCCATAGTTGTTGATACATCCATCCCTGAAGTTCTCAAAGACGTCGGCGAGGAGCAGTACATCAGTTTTCAAGTAGAGATCGCTATATTCACCAAGATTTTGCACCTCAAACTCTACCCACACCTTCTTTGCGTGCTCATAATCTTCACTGCTAATTTCGCATTTTCCTAGAGAGTTGTAAAAAGATTTACGATCTGGTAATTGGGTCTCCTTAAGATTTTCCCAGTCCTTGATATGCTCGTATGGAAAGACACCTTTTCTTGTGAGTAGCTGGAACTTATCATCGCTTATGTTTGGAAGTTCAGCGCGTACAATTTTCTTTTCAGCTAGATAAGATGAGAGTTTATCCAGTGATGATGGCATGAAGCGAAAAGAATCGATAAATTTATATCTGATTTCGCCACCTTCGATATACTTTATGATTGAAATATAATTTTCCGTATTATTAGGTATTATTTTTAGATGTCCCTGGATGCTGTTTGCAACATCTCTAATGAGGAGATGAGCATCGTACTTGCTAAGATTGTGGAATACTATTGGTATCGTTCTGGTGTCCTTGTAATTAATGTTGCAATCTTGATGCGCAGCGCCTCTGTATTTTCCTGTGAGGTGGCAGTGGTCTCTCACCTTAATGTCTGTGGGAGTGAATTCTTTTCCGCATATATGACATGTTTTTGCAACCACAAAATCTTGAATTTGCTGAGGTGTAAGAGGGGACATTGTTTGAGGGTTTTGAATAATATCTTGAGCTCGACCCGCTATATTCTCTAGTTCTTTTGCGAACCACTCTGCGCAGTTTAAACCTCTATAGCTGTTGTAGTATGAAAGTTGTTCATCATATGAGCATTTAAAGTAGTACCCAACACTGTGAGGCTCATGCTGTTGATATTGTTCTGTCTTTCCGATTTTTTTATAAATGGGTTTCAATATGCATTCAAAATCAGCATAGATAATGAATGGAACTCGTTCTTTATTTTTGAAGTTCTTAAATTTAACACTTTTCTCAGGTGGGAAAGTAACTCTGTACTCGTTGAGTTTTTCACAATCTTCCAAGTGTTGCCTGAGCTTTTCTTGCGTGTAAAAGTAGTGAAGGCACCGGTCGCAAAAATATTTCATATGCTCGTTCTTAGATAATTGCGATGAAAGGAGCCGCGATAATTGTTTTATCCATACGTAGTGATAGCGAATGGGCTCATTGTTTGTACTAGAGTCTTCCTCCTCCTCCTTCTCTTCATATCGGTCCTGTATTAACAACAGATTCACATGTTGTTCTTGACGATTTTTCGTTAGACGTGATGGGTTTACCTTGTACTTTTGCTTATTCTTTTCCAAAATATAAACATTTATGCTGACGTCATTCATTTTCTCAAATTTTGCAATATGTGGTCTGGTAATTGGGAATGTTATTCCGTCTAATTTCAGGACTGTGGAATAGTGGGGGTATTTTGTTACGCGTTGTGGATCCCTCTCTGCCGGATGTAAGGCAGATATTACCGCCCACGCAAAACAGGCGTTGTCATTATTCTTTACATTAACACACGCCTCACGACGTTTGATTTCAAGAGGTAGCTCAATATAGGACGATCCGAGCTGTGGTGCATACTTATTGATGTTAATCATCAAATTAATTACTTGTTTGAGCGCCCAGCCTGAGCCTCTTTCTTGGAATTCTTCTAATTCTGTCGTAATTTTATTCATTACGTTTTCCGCGAAGCATTCTGCTATATTGGTTTCTCCCGATATAACCACATTTTTTGTGCTTATATATTTTATCTCTTCCAATTCTTCGCCACTTGAAGCCTTAACAAATTGACCACAGAATACACTATTAACCTTTAAAAACGCTTCTTTCTTCAAAGTATTTATGATCCTTCGAACAAATAAATTTCCGCAATCCTCCAAGAATTCCAGAGGGTCTTTGTGGGTAAGATTAATAATTACCCCTGTTCGAATGCTACAACAAATTAAAAGTATATAGTACCGCCGAATAATAATTATTAAAATTTGTATTAAAAAAAAAATTAACATACCGATTATTAAAGGCTGACTGCACGTCCTCCCACTTTACTCTGGTGCTAACGTAATTGACTCTATTAGGGTGTGGGTTCATATAACCAGCACCAGTTATTTTTAATTTTTTTATACATATGTGCGCGATATCCCTGCACGTGACTAATACCATTTATACAGCATTGCTTTTCACCCACAGTCTTTGCCCTTTTTAGAGCTTTCCGAAGAGCTCTTAAATGGCTGGAGCACACTTTCGCACTTTGATCCACTATTCCATGATTAGCTTTAGCATCCTCAAATGCTAATTTAGCGCTTTCTACTAAATGATTAACTTGCACCATGTTCGTAATATCCTTTTAGTCCTTTACAAACTGATAATTTTTTAACAATATCCATTTTCTCCTTTTAATCCTTTTTATGCTTTGACCTTTGACCTAACTTCACATGTAATTCTTTACATTAATAAAATAGCTCCTCAAACACCAAGGTTAACAATTATGGTGAACTGAATTCGATATATACCAGTCGCTTGATAACTACCGAATGATATAATTACATAATATCATCTATTTATATAGCCCTTGAAAAAAGCAAGTGTGAAGTATATTGAAGAAAAATTTTTTCTTAGCAAAAATAAAAATAATACGCTAATATCTCGGAAACCGTTGCTCCTAGACGATTTTTGATTAAAATTTGTTCCCCCAACAGTACCAATACCCTAACTGGAAACATCATCACGAATCCATAGAACCCAAAAAATATATAATATTATTAACATTAATTATACTTCAAATATTTAAAATTCATCCTACAGCAGAGTGCGAATCATCTCTAGAGATAAGAACCGCGTCACCATAAACTGCTGATAAGATTCCACATAACATAAACAATGCCCCCTGCAACCCAAAAATATTGCAATTCAGCGATCGCGTCGTCCAAAGCTAGAGATAAGAGCCTCGTCAGCATAAACTACTGATAAGCCTCCGCATAACATAAACAATGCCACCTGCGCATTAGGAAAAAATCGCTTCCTAATAGCATGAGGAGGGGTAAAGCTTTCATAGGGGTGGTGAGGGGTTGATCTGCATCGTGACTTTGACCTCCAACACTAGGTGATACCCCATACACACCCAAGCACGACACACACACACACACACACACACACGCACACACATGAGAGCTTTTGGGACCGTTTTGTAGTTTTTTGAGCCCCTGTACATTTCTTATGGGAAAATTGCGCCCGAACCGGCATAGCCTATCTACTTGGGGTCTTTTACATTGAATGCCCCTTTCAGCGGTTTATGGTCTGTATAGACCGTAAATTTTCTACCCTGAAGATAGCACCTGAAATTCCGTGTCGCCCAGACAATAGCAAGTAACTCCTTTTCGATTGTGGAGTAATTGCATTCGGCCTTGTTCAGAGTGCGGCTGGCATAAGCTATGGGCTGATCTTTTCCTACTTCTCCCTGGGAGAGGACAGCGCCTATAGCTTCATTGCTCGCATCTGTTGTTAGATTAAATGGTTTATTGAAATCAGGATAAATAAGGAGTGGAGGGGAAATTAAAGAGTTTTTGATACTCAAAAATGCTTCTTGGCATTTTTCCGTCCAAGTAAACTTTACGACCTTGCGGAGCAAGTTTGTTATTGAGCGTACAATTTTAGAAAAAGTTGGTATAAATTTTCTATAGTAATTTGCAAGTCCTAAAAATGATTGGACTTGTCTTACCGTTCGGGGAACGGGAAAATTTTGTACGATAGCCGTTTTACTGGGGTCGGGCAGTGCTCCTTCGCTGGAACATTTATGTCCCAGGTAGATTACCTCTTTGCGGAGAAATTAGCATTTCTCCGGCTGCAGTTTCAGGCTGTTTTCGCGTAACCTGGTGAAAACTTTGCGTAATTTGCTGTTATGGTCTTTTAGATTCTTACCGTAGATGACGATATCATCTAGGTAAACAAAACATTCAAGTCCCTGCAGGCCTGTTAGAACGTAATTCATTAGGCGCTGAAAAGTGGCAGGGGCTCCTTTTAATCCGAAGGGCATACGTTTGAATTCGTAGTGCCCGTAATTAGTGCTGAACGCCGTTTTTGGGCGATCTTGTGGCTCAACCAGTACTTGGTGATAACCGCTAGCGAGATCGAGGGTAGAAAAATACCTCGAGTGGCCTAATTGGTCCAGAATGTCTTCAATGCGAGGCAGAGGAAAAGCATCGCCGATAGTCTTTTCGTTTAATTTACGAAAATCGACGACTACTCTCCACTTTTTCTCACCGTTAGGTCCCGGCTTTTTGGGGACTACGAGAAGAGGTGAGTTCCATGGACTCTTACTAGGTTGTACTATATCGCTCTCGAGCATTTCTTGTAGCTGCTCGTTTATTATGTTACGCTGTGTTTCAGGTAACCTGTACATCTTTTGATTTATAGGTGCTTGATCCTGCACTATTGGGATTAGGTGCGTGATAGCATCTGTATGCGTGAGGTAGTCACCTTTTAAGTGGAATATGTCGTTATATTCTCGGCATAGTTCCAGAATTTCATTCTTTTCCATTTTGTTTAGAATTGGGCTCAGGTTGAGTTCTTCCTCTAACCTGGCTATGCGCTCTTTGGCGGCTAGATTAGTGTGTACGGTGTTTCCGGGCGATTTGTAATTATTATATGCGCTCTCGGACCGTGTAACACTAGTTTTATTTATTATTTTATTATCTGCAATTATTTCTTCCTGGGCCAGGGCTGAATTCGCTGTGCCTCTTGGGTCCCGTGGTGTTTCCCATGCAGTATCTTTTGGCTTTTGGGTATTTTCTTTGGGATACAATGGGACTAATGTGTAGTCATTCGCCGGGGCCAATTGTAAATCAAGGGCGGTGAGCGCTACTTTCGAGTCCTTTGTGTTGAGAATTCCAACCAGAACTTCTTTTTCTTTATTAGAGGAAATTATACCGTTTGCCAAGAAGACTCCATCGCCTATCTCTTGAGATAGACAGAGCATTTCTTCTGGCAGTTTGAGTGGAACTCTAGCCACCACCTGTGATCTCGCAAGTACGCATATGGGCTTGATCAGGGCCACGCTATGCCGCCTGATTTGTAAGATCGCGGATTCTTTTGCTAGATTTTCCTTCTCGTCCCCCTTTGGCTTATCTTTAGCCAAACATCCCCCATCATATGATGGTTCGAGAACATGGCAAGTGGACAGCTTAACCCGTTCGGGTTCCATCTCTTTTGCCTGATTCTCGAATTCAGATATTTTTTGGGAGCTATTTTTCTCAGTCTCGAGAAAAATAGAGTACGTGAATTCCTCTAAATTAGTTTCCGTGCGAGGAAACCGAAGTTCTTGATTTGGGCCCTCAACATTACAGTTTTGGGCAAGAAAATCGTTGCCTAATAGGCCGTCGTGAGAGAGGCCTGAAGTATTTTCTATTACCTGGAAAGTGCAGGGTGTTTTAACTACCTTGTGTTCATTTAATTTTGTAACAAGGTTTCCCTGACAGCTTCCCAGAGTGTATCCCGTGCCAAAAGGAGTTTGCAGGGTAAGAATCTTCTCGGCGTTTATTAGCTCGGAAGATTTCAAAGCTTGTTTTTTAATTAACCTTATCTCAGCGCCCGTGTCCACCACTAGTTGAGTCTTTTCTTTAAGACCAAAGTCTAGGGGGAGGTGTACTACAGGAGTACTTGGTTTGGGCGGCTGAGAGTACCCTGATTTTTTAATATTTGTGTTTACTGTCGAGCCGGGGATTTCGGGCCCGACTCGCTGTCGTTTCCCGATTTCCGGCTTTGATATTTTTGCTGGTACACTTTTTCTTCATGCCCGCGGCGGCCACACCACTCGCAATTTACTTGCACATTATAAACGCGGCGATTCCTGTCATTATTTTCGGAAGTAGCCGGTTGTGCGTATCTGCGTGGTGGGTTATTGCCGCTACGACATGTTTTAATGTCGTGCCCCAGTTTGTTGCGTTTTGCGCAAACTGGAGTATTTTTTCGCTTGTAACACTCATCGTAAGTGTGTCCGCGTTTGGAACAAAAGCTGCACGTAATGTTGGCGGGGAGCTTAGATGCTCTACCGGCGCCTGGATTACCTACTTTCGGTAACGATTTGTTCGCGGAGTTGCCTATTGGAGGCTGCGCGTACGTTTGCACCTGACCGGCGGCTACGTGTGGGTACCCAAATACCGCATTTGAGTACGCTGCGGTCGTATTAGTACTAACTGGGTATCCCCACAGATCGCCGTAAGCTGAGAGTACCGGTAGGTGTGAGGTACACTGAATATTTTCCTGTGGGCCCGCGAAGGTATTGCTGGGTAAATGGAAGGCTCCTTGTTGGAGTTTCTCCATGTCCAGCGCCTTTTTTACTAACTGTTCAAAATCAGGCTCGCCCAGTGTTAGTAAGTACTGGCGAAGATAGGGGCTTATAGTACCTGTTCGCAAGGCGTTTTGCGCAAAATCTTCTAATTGGCAATTTACTATTGCCGCCGCTTCAGCACCGTATTTCGTTTCTGCTGTTTCTTTGCAGAGTGCTAGTGTTTTACGGATACGTGATATAAATCGGGGCAGATCTTCCATGGGAAATTGCCTCATTGAAATTAATCTATTTACGAGCTCTTGATGAGTCTCGCGGGGTAAAAAGGTAGCGTTTAGCTTGTCCTCTATTTCTTTGAAGGTCGTGGGCTCCTCTGTGGAGAGAAGCTGATATGCTTCTCCTCGGAGCCTAGTGGGAATCATTTTTAAGAAAATGGGCTTGTCGCTGTCTGACAGACATTCTAGGCATCGTCTGCAGCAGCCCAAAAAGGTCTGGATTGCGTTGCTCAGGTTAGGCCCTGGCTCTCCAGAGAAAATTGGCACTATCTGAGTCAAATTCCGTGTGACTTCAGTGTAGTTAGCCATATTCACTATATTTTCCGGGAACTTGGGTTTACTTGAAACTTGTGAATTTTCTAATTCGCCCGAGTGGTCTGAGCTGGAGAAAGACGCGCTCAACCAATTTAATAACGTCGCGGTAGCCGAAGATTCACTTGCACTTTCACTGTTTAATTCTAATTCGCGACTTAATTCGGGCTCGGACTTACTTTGCCCTTTATCTAATAGAGAGCACGAAAATCCTTTGAAATCCCTTAAGGATTCTTGGAACCTCTCTGTATCTCCTTTAAATTGTTCAATCTGAGCTTGTCTTAATTCACCTGTGAGATGAATTTGCTTGCTCAGTTCTTCAATTTGGAAGATCGAGATTTCACCGGAATTTCGTGCTATTTCTAATAAACTACTTAAGTGTTTTTTAAGACTTACGGCTACTTTTCCTGATGTCGCTGCTCCGCGGGGGATGATCGTCCCGCTTCTTAGTTTTATGCCCTGCTGTGGGTGAGGAGTTGAGGTGCTGGGGGTGTCCCTCGATGTCCTAGGTTGCGGTCTAGGCGTTGATGGGTCCCTCGATGTCCGTATTGAAGCTCGCTGTGCTGGGGCGTTGAGTCGCTCCCTCGGCGGCTGTGATGTTGGAGAGTCGTCTGCCGAATTTGGTCCGTCTTCCTTCGGATGTCCGGTGGGTTCCTGATCTGGCATCCACTCGTTGTCTGGTGCGAGGAACTGTAGCGCTCGCTTGATGTCCCTTTTCACAAGAAGTTAGGTACTTGCGTGCTCGCCTGGAGCAGAGGCAATTGGAGTTGAGTACCTTTGATTCCGGGTAATTGCCTGCTCGCCTGGAGCAGAGGCAACTGTAGATGTTTACCCGGGAGCGTTGGGGCTCGTTGCTCGTAGTAAAGTGTGCGCCTGAAGCTAGCTGCTGCTTCAGCTTAAGCGTAAGAACTTTTTACGCTGCACTTAAGGAACTTTTGAACCCTTGTTCGTGGATTAAGGCTTTTCAAGCTCTTACGGTTTTTAGTAACTGTTAAAAACCAGGCTTCCTTAATCCTACCGGCTGCGCCAAATTGTTATATATTCTGGGTAGGAATATATAGCAATTGAGAATTATCCCCTTAATGATGGGGACTAATTCTCTTTTTACTGATGCTCCTTGGGTCCACAGTGAAATAGTGAAACACACCTTTTCCTTAGTCGTTCTTTTTATTTACTTCTACTCAAGAGTACAACAACTTATCTGTTGCACCGGACTCGCGTCTCGCTCGCTAACTCGGGTACTTAGTTACCACCTAAGTACTGTTCACCGACTTAAGTACTTTTCGACGGACTTAAGTATTTTTGCGCGATTCGGATTCGGACTTTCAAAGACTCTCGACTATTCAATAACTGCTCAATTACTGACTGGACTCGGACTGATCGGGCATTTATATTGCCTCGATCAGTTATTGGAACTTTCCAATGTTCCAGGATCCCGAATCTGCGCGTCGCCACTTTTTTGTGGCGCGCGTGTTGCATTTCCTCATAAATTGCTGGTCAAGTGTCTAGGGTCGATGTACGCGCGGGCGGTCGCCCCAGCATGCGCTTGGGTCGATGCGCTCGCGGGTGGTCGACGCAGCATAAATCGAGGGGTCGCATTATTGGTTTTGCGACTTTCGATTGTTGTGAAATGCCTTAAATTTCAGACAAGTTATGTCTTGAAATTTGAAAGGCACTTCACCCGACAATTTATGTGATGCAATTCTTAAAATATGTCCAAAATCTAGATGAGATTTTGGTCTTGAAATTTGAAGGGTACTTCACCCTGATATTTATGTATTGCGTCATGTCCAAAATCTGGATGAGATTTTGGTACATAACACATATATGAAATTCAACTTGAGGACGTATACGCAGGTTTAAAAGAAAACTTACACCGATTTGATACGTCAGATTACTCCGAAGACAACCCGTATGATATGCCACGAGTCAACAAGAAGGTACCAGGCCTTATGAAGGATGAGAACAATGGATCTATCATGTTAGAATTTGTAGGACTTCGAGCGAAAATGTACTCTCTACGCATTCGGACAGATGGTGAAAATCAAAATACTATAAAGAAAGCTAAAGGAGTGAAAAGTTACGTAGTACAAAATAAAATTACATTTGACGACTATTTAAAATGTTTGTTTGAGAATGAAGAAATGACACACGAGCAGAATGGAATGAGATCTTATCACCATGAACTCTTCAGCACTGCTCAGAGAAAAATAACACTCAGCCCCTTTGATAACAAGCGGTTTTTAAAGCCTAACTCAGTAGAAACGCTGCCTTGGGGACATTTCAGCATTATGGGTCTGGATTAAATGTGATTAATTATATAAATAAATGTTTGTTTTAATTGTTTAAAAATTATATTTTACGCATAATGTCTACAACTTTGTAATCATTACTATGTTTCTGTAAAAACAAAGTATAAATAAAAATTATTTTTAACCTAAAGAGTATTTTGAATTTTTTGAATTTTTGAACAGAGTTTAAAAACTCTAACTTTTAAATATTGTGATCTTACAATTGCGACTAGACAAAATCTCCTTTCCATTTAAAAATTAACGAAAAGTCGCTAATATGCATATGTATGTGGAGTATATTAAGATTGGTTCCAATTTATTGGATTGGTCCTATGATTTCAGCGAATTTTAAAATAATTGATGGAAATATTAAAACCAGGCAAACTTTCACGACATATTTTAAAGACGATTGCAACTTTGCTAAAAACTTTAGCGAAATATAAAACATTCTTATACGTTCTTAGAAATCCTGTAAGTAATATTACATTTTGTAAGAATTATGAAAAATTACAAACTGCAATGAAACAAGTTTTTATTTAAATTATTGTATTTTGCTAACAACCACAACACAATAAAGCAATTTGTAATATTATTACAATTTTTAACTAATTCGTAAAACTCAAAAAATTTTTATTTGCTGCAACGTCAACGTAAAAAGTTCTAAAAATCTGAAGTTTGCAAAACATTTAAAAAATGTTGTGAGTTTGTTTAATAATTGATGGGCATTCACAAAATAAAACAGATTTATATAATAATGTGGAGCATTTAATGAGATATAAGAACAGATATTAGTAGATAGGCTATGCCGGTTCGGGGCCACTTTTCCCATAAGAAATGTACAGGGCCAAAAAATTCTCACTTTTGCTTCAAAAGCTCTCGGTCTGGACGTGGAGGAGCGTTTGAAAGCTTCTTCTGGTCTTGGACGAGCAGTTTTGAGGTGTGTGACGTCATGAAAGCTTCTTCTGGTCTTGGACGATCAGCTGAAAGCTCTTTTGTGTGTGTTTGGGATTGCATCAGGCGGTAGGGGTTGTGTTTGGGGTGGCATCAGGCGGTAGGGGTTGTGTTTGGGGTCGCATGTTTACCCCTCCCCCCGCTGAGATATATGCCCCTCCCCCAGCTGAGATCTGTTCCCCTCCCCCTCCCCCGCTGAGATCTGTTCCCCTCCCCCACACGTGCTGAGATCTGTTCCGCTCCACCGCTCTTACTTCGCCGTGATACGTCTTGTGATATTGCGAAATAATCAGGAGAAATGAGCAGAGTGCGAGGCATTTGATTTTGTTTCTTATCTCTAGCTTTGGACGATGCGATCGCTGAATTGCAATATTTTTGGGTTGCAGGTTTCATTGTTTAATTTATGAGGAATCTTATCAGCAGTTTTTGGTGACGTGGTTCTTATCTCTAGAGATGATTCGCACTCTGCAGTAAGATGAATTTTAAATATTAGAAGTGTAATTAACGTTAATAATAGTATATATTTTTTGGGTTCTATGGATTCGAGATGATGTTTCCAGTTAGGGTTTTGGTACTGTTGGGGTAACAAATTTTAATCAAAAATCGTCT